>JAJONW010001330.1:0-143932 GCA_029582385.1 Solanum tarijense
CATCATAATCGATGTTTGGCTTAGTTATTACTTCGCACCAATCGACACTAGCCTATTAGATAGTATAACACTAAATCTATGTTGATAATTCTTTTCTTTTTGATTACCTCCTTGGTCCGGCAAGTAGCAACAAGGCGAGTTCTAACACGTGCACTCGTTAAAAAGACTTCTAAACGAAAGAATTATCAATGCATGCAAAACACTATTCAAGAATTGCTTATTTACTATTCATACTTTATTAATCACTCATGGTTCCCACAACCCTAGTCGTGGAGTTTAGTTACCCATAATCATATGAACACAATTAATTGTTTTAGATGAAACAATTATGAACTTACGTACGAAGAATATTAAAGCCAGAAATTCAACTTGAATTGTAACACCAAAATCATCAAAACGAACTTAGAAATTAAGAATTGCTAAAGTTGCAAGTTAATCTCCCAAGTCAAGAACTAGAATAAAATAATAAGGTCTAACCCCCTAAAAACGAGGTTTACATACCCTATTTATAGAAAACAAATCCTAAAATAAAAGGGAAACTAAATAAGGAAATAAAACTGCAGGACGCGTCTCCATTCCACGAGGCTGACTACGGTTCGTAAGTCGAATGACGGTTCGTAGGTCTCTTCCGTGGCTCCATACTTAGCCAATTTGAAATCTTCACAAATCCACCTCTCTCAGTCAACTTCCACGAACCAGCATCACGGTTCGTCAGTGATACGATGGACCGTCAGTAACCTATGTCGCTCTGTACTTAGATTTTTCAACTCAGGGACTGGAACCACTCCTCTAATCACTTCTACGGAGCTGCAAGACGGACCATAAGTCATTCAATGGTCCGTCAGTCCCCACCGTGGTTCCACACTTTGTCAGATTTCCATGAGCTTCAATCTTGCCATACCTAGTCGTTCCACAACCTTTATCTATGAGGCGTCACTCATCTTACGGTCCGTAGGTGACTCTTTTTCAGTACTTGCCTCAGCTACATTTTCATCTTATAGCGCCTGAGTTTATTCCCTGAAATTACAGCAAAAACACATAAAACTAACACACAAATGCCCTAGACATTCACAAATCCTAAGAGAAACATATCAATAGTACCGAAAACTCACGGTACATCAAAAGTATAAGATAGTTCTGGCAGCGTGTGCTAGACGTTATATCATCACATAGATCATAGTGATGGTTGTCAGTTAGAGAATCTCCCACAAAGTTATATTGTATTGTTTTTTATACCTATTGAGTTATTATTGCATTCCTCAATAAATTGAGTTGCTATCTACTATTTTAAAAGCATTCCATGTATTGCATCTTTTATTGTTGGTTTATCCTTGAGTATCCAAAGTTGAACTATGTTTCATAGAATTGAGTTGAACTATGTTTCACATAGTTGGGTATCTTATGGTTAACTTGAGTCCTATTTCTCTGAGTTGAGTTGAACTATGTTTCATTGAGTTGAGTATCTTATTATTGAGTTAAGCCCTATTTCTCTGAGTTAAGTTGAACTATGTTTCACTGAGTTGAGTAACTTATTATTAAGTTGAGCCCTATTTTCTCTTAGTTGAATGAGTTGAGAAAAGGTAAGTATGTTTCTTTTCCATCAGTTCAAGCTTATGTTTATGCTTTAGAATTCCCCTTACGTGCTCGTACATTCCATGTACTGAGCCATTTGGCCTGCTTCATTTCATGATGCAGATACAGGCATTCAGGATAATCACCATACATTTCATTGAGGGCATGTGATATTCCATTTAGCTTTGGTGAGCCTTCTTATATTCTGGAGGACTTCATCTTTATCTTATGGTTAGTAGTTTTGAGATGTCGTGGGTCTTGTCCTAATATCCTTCTGTAATAGTTGAGGCTACATAGATAGACAGAGTTGAGGATTTTTTGTATTTACTTCTATTTTGAGTATTGTACACACTTTTAAAAAGGTTGAGTATTTGAGTTTATTGAAATTAATTCAATTTTAAGCTTTTGTATGCTTGAGTTAGTCTTCCGCTTGTAGCCAGCCAGGATCAGGGTTTCCTTGGGACCAATAATGGTTCTCAATTGCTGGTAACTTCCAGGGTGTAGGCTCGGGTCTTAACAAACTTGTATCGTAGCACAGAGTTCAAGTGTCCTAGGGTGTCTATGAAGCCGTGTCAGTATGGTGTTGTTTATGGTTGTGAGGGCCCCACTTCTATAAATGAGGAATACATACATTTAAGAAAAGTTTTCCTTCTTTCATACTCTTAATCATGCAATAGAGCTATGTCATAGAGATTTATTTGTACTCGTGCATTTCTCAAATTCATTCAACTACCCCTCATACTAGGGGTGGTTAAAAAGCAAAGTCAATCCTTTATCGATGAGTTTCTCTTAGCAAGAGTCTGGAGGAAGTCATGAGTCTCTAGAGGGGATTGAGAGAAGCCCATGAGTGAGTTAAGTGTTAAGTTTAAGAGGAATGCAGTCATGTTTATATGAATTATGCGTTTGATCTAAAAGCGAGTTTTACAAATTCCCTAAACCTTATTCAGTTGAGACCTTTAAGAGGATGGTATGTTTAGAGCTTGAGTAATATTTTCACCCAAAATGATAGCATGAGTTACGAGATCATGAGCAGTAGAAGTGAAAGTGCCCAGAGTTAGAGGAAAGTATACAGAGGTTTAGTAATCTAAGTAAGAGAAATGGTGTATCGATAAACTATGTTACTATAGTCATGCACTTAGTAAGTTATTAATGAAGAGTTTTCCCTTATGGGTAGACTAAGGAGTGATGAGTTGTGAATGTTTCATCATATGAGGTAGAGTGTGTTGTAGCTAGAAATGAGTTTGTAATGAAGTGTCATTGTGTAGGTAATGACCAAGCGTAAATGTTGAATAGAAGAACATGAGTATTCATGAGGTGATAGATCTAAGCTAGGCTTCTGAATTTTGAATGGGGAAACCCCATGGTATTTAGAGGATGATATAACTATTTGAGAGATAATACGCAGTAAGTGAGTAAGTAGTACTTAAGTTGCGAAGTTGAATATGATGGTAATTTGTGAGTATGGAGACTAAGAGTTAAGGATTGAATACTTTTCATAAAGTCCTACGGGACGAGTGTTTCCTAATTTCTACATAGTAGTGATGAGTTAGTATAGTAGGCGAGCAATCATATTGATATTCGGGTTTAGTAATAAACATTAAGCTTGAATTTGAGACGAGTGTCATGATCAAAAGATTGGCAACATGAGGGTGATGATGTTAGTCTTAAGATTTGATCTACAAGACTTGACATAGAGTAGGTGAGGAATTGAGGTGATTAGCTGCAATAAATAGAAGTAGTACAAGTGAGAGACCCTAACCTTTAGATAAGGACAATGAAGTGTGTCTAAGTCACAAGAGTAACAAGAGCACTAAGAGGTGTATCAAGAGGGTATGCAATTAAAATAAGTTAAGAGAAACACCTTAGAAAGAGGTCTGAGTACATGCTTATGAAGAGTTTTGTAGTCATGAGATAAGCATCTCCCGAGTGTTAGAGTAAAAGATGATGTAGACCAGTTAGAGATGATGGAATAGGTCCATAGCTTTCATGTGTAAGCTTTAAACCTAAGGGGAAGATGACAAGATGAGAAATCAAGCCAAGTGTTCGAGAATAAGATAGTAATGAGTTCTAAAGAGTATTGGGAGATATCTTTTCAAAGGCCCTTTTAGTAATGGAATGATGTTAGAAAGAGACGGTTAAGGATCCTATCGTGATAATAATGGCTTGTTTATTCCATCCAAGGTTATAAATCAGAAGGAAGAAGAGGATAAGGTTTTTACTATGAGAAATAGCTAAATGAGAGCCTTTAGTTGGTTTCGAATAGTAATGCGGGCTAATTCTTGTTGGTATGGCAGAGATGATAAAAGTAACCCCGTTCCATACCCAGTCCAGCCGGCATTCCAGGACGAATGATTCCAAGGGGGAGATATTGTAACACACTAGAAAATTTTTGTGCTAAGACTCAAACTATCCTTCGGTGTGGGTAGGAATTTATCAAGGAATTTAAAATTTCTTAAGCGTTAAGGTCATTAGATGTAGCACCTTGAATTCCAAAAAGAACTAAAGAGAGTTCATTCAAGTCATTCCTAGGTTCTTCTAAGTTTTGGGTCAACTTCAAACGGCCATTACTTTAAGCACAGGATGAATTAGGAGAACCATAAGATATCAAATGAAATATCTCTTATTCCTCTTTTAAACGCCACTGAGTTTGCTTATTTTTGAGCTTGTATGAGGGATATTTGTCCTTTTGAAGTCAGGCTGTCCATTTAAGGAAAGCTACCCAAAGATATGAGGGGCATTTTGGTCTTTTCCTTACCCAATTAGCTTAAAAGGAATTTTAGTAATACTTTGGGGACAAATCTGAATTGGGTCAGTTTGCATAAATCCAATACGCTTAGAGTTTTAGAAGAGCGTTCAAGAAGAAAAAAGAGGAGAAAAAGTAAAAAGTTCCAAGCGTTCGTTCAACAGATGAAAGATTTCGCCAAGAATCTAGTTCTTTGAGGTATGTAAGCTTCCATGGTCTTTGGTTCATTCACCCACACGCCAATCATGAGTTTCTTTTGCGAATCTATCCATAAATATTGAACAATTTAAGTTCTTGATGAGTTTTTGATAAGTGTTTGTGAAGTTTCATTCTAAATCTTGTTTTGTTGAGGTTTTGAGGAATTCTTGAGATGAAAGTTAGTGATTTGAGGGTTGTTTTAAGTATATAGTGTATACAAAGGTTGGGTATTCGAATCTAAGTGAGTGGGGAAAGAAACCATACAAATCTAGGCGACCTAGGGTGAGAAAACTAGCAAAGAAATGTGTCGGGGTTTTCTGTGAATGGGCTGGCGAGCCGCCACACCATTGCATCAGCAGAGAGCGTATATAGGTAGAGGGCTGGCCCCCTGTGCCACTCAGTCCTCCAGGGTCGCCTGCCCCCACCCCTTCTCCGTCGTTTTGGCCGTCTGAGTTCTCTAAAAGGGTTCCTTCAATCCCTATTGATTCTAAACACTCTAAACTACTTCTAAACACCTAGAAATCATTCATAACATGAATCAAAACCTTGAATTCATAATTAAAATTTGAGGTATAGTTAAAAGTCAAGTCTTGAGTGTTCTTTCGAATATTTTGAGAAAGTCCCTTTGAGTCATTTTGAGGAGTCTTCTACAATTACTAATAACTTGTTTCAGGACTCGAGTAAGTGAGTATGAGAATGAGGAGAATATATTCATCTGTCTACATTATTATCGAGATCCTTCATATCATGAATCAAAAGTATTGAATTCATAATTCAAATTCAAGAAAGAGTTAAGAGAAAAAATCAAGAAAGTCTTTGAGTTAAATCGTGAATCCTTTGAGATCAACTATCGATTTAAGCTAAGTTTTGAGGAAGTAAGTATGAGAATCAGAAGAGTTATGTACATGAGTTCTGTATTTTTATGTAGACCATTGGGTCGAGTCGTTCATGCCCATAATTTCCACATGAACTTCATGAGTTGAGTATCTTTGAGAGGAGTAGTATCTTCAAGTTCTAAGTCTTGAGTATTGAGTTCCTAACCCCTTTGATATTATATTACTAGTAATTGTACTATTACGTGTTGCCCATGAAGGTCCTTGAGTGGAGTTGTTCATGCTCATAATTCGGCATGAACCCTATTTTGAGGAGTCTTTTACAATCACTTTTGTAACACCCCGTATGCTAGAAAGACCAGATTGCAGAAAATCAGAAGTTGCAGGTGCCACCAACGGGCACTATCCACGGATCGCAGGTGGGGTCCATGGTTGTCCACCTGCAACCCCCTTCCAGAAAACCTAGAAAATTATTGTAAAGGTCGACCCACGGCTGAACCTATACACCGTAGGTCAGACCACGAGCCGTGGTCCTGGTCCATGGATCGAGACCCCCAGAACTCCCTCTATGAAAGTCAAATGACCATTGACAAGATGGACCATAGGTTAGTCGACGGTCCTTCAGTTGGCTCCGACAACTTTTAAGTCAGGAGTAGTTTGGTCTTTTCCCTATGCCTTGGTCACCTAAACTATGTCGTTTAACCCCTAAACTACATTGTTTTAGTCTGTTTTAGCCTAGTAACTTAATTAGAAATTAACTTAGTCAGGTCATTCTCCAAAATTCATCCAAGTCAATGCACATCACGCCAGTCATGCCTTTATACCCCTGGAAAGGTATATTGGGACCTCTTGATTGGGTGATACATCGGACTCCACATATAGTTCTTGTGGTTTTATTTCGGTTATTAATAGCTCCCTCAGTCAGATTCTAGTGCATTGACCAGGTTATCAGTTATAGTTCAGTATTCAGTCCTAGAATGTTATGTCCTTGGTCATTGAATTCAGTAGCTCAATATTCTGTATATATTAGAATTTACATCATGTTCAGATTATAACAATGTTGTTATTGCTTTGTTCAGTTATGTATATGTATATATTGTTCAGCTTTATCCTATCATGCATGCTCAGTACCTTTCAAGTACAGACGCATACTCTTCGCTACATCTTCTTATGATGTAGGTTCATGTCCTCAACATTCAGATCACGCATAGACCAGTTCCCGATTTCCAGTTCAGCAACATCAGTGGTGAGTCTTCATTCTTCGAGGACTACACACATGTTTCCTTTTTACATTCAGTCTTTCAATTTCAGTTTTGCTAGAAGTTAGCTGGGGGCATGTCCCAGCATCTCTAGTACGTTAGAGGTTTTTATTCAGAGATAGTTATATTCAGTTTTAGTTTGAGTTTGATCTTTTACTTTTTATTGAACTCTCAGTTTTATATATCAAAACTTAGAATGGGTATTCCCCATTATTTCCCTATATGTCATGTTTTAATCTTCCGCACAATATTTCTATTTTTTAGTAAATCTATAATAATGCTTATGATATGCGAGAAGGGTTAGCTTGGGGTCACTCATGTTACGTCAAGGGGCTAGCCTCTAGGCGTGATAAACTTCGTATCATAGCACTAGGTTCAAGAGTCCTAGGATATCTGAAAAGCCGCACTTAGTATGGTCCCTTTATTGAGTGTGAACCGCGCCACACCTATGAGGGTGAGGCTACAAAGTGTTTTAGGAAAAACTTCACTTTCATGATATTTTTATCATGCGTGGGTATAATGTTCTTTCTAACTCGACATTATGCATTTTCAGATCATGGCTCCTCATAGAGCTTACCCAAGGAATGCTAATGCACGCAATGCTGACGCAGTTCCTCCACTCCCAGATCAACAAGTTTCGAATGCAGAATTTCGAAACACCATTCAACTTTTGGCCCAGAGTGTAGCTAACTAGAACAATCAGCAGGTTCCAGTTCCTGCAAATGCTAGTGGTGGATCAGTGGAAGCTAGGATCCGTGATTTCGTGATGATGAACCCACCTGAGTTTCAAGGGTCGCAAGTTGGTGAGGATCCCCAGAACTTTATTGATGAGGTCAAGAAGATATTTGGAATGATGCAAGTAACTGGGAACGATAGGGTAGAGTTGGCGTCCTACCAGCTTAAGGATGTGGCTCACATTTGGTTCACGCAGTGGATGGAAAATAGGGGTGAGTATGCCGCTCCTATGACATATGAGTATTTTACCGGAGCTTTTCTGGACAGAATCTTCCCAAGAGAGTTGAGGGAGTCGAAGGCTCAGGAATTCATGAATTTGAGACAAGGTTCTATGTCAGTCCAAGAGTATGAACTCAAGTTCACCCAACTCTCCAGGTATGGTCCACATATGGTTATCGATCTCAGGGCGCAGATAAGTAAAATTCTATCAGGGGTATCTGACTTGGTGAGAACAGAGTGGAGAAATACTATGTTGTTGGAAGATATGAACATCTCTAGGCTCATAACTCATGCTTAGCAGGTTGAAATAGATAAACTTACGGAACATGCTAAGGATAACAAAAAGGCAAGGACATGAAACTATGAGTATTCTCACTAGAAATTGGGTGGTGGAAATCGCTCGTAGTTTCAGCAAAGGTCTTCAGCCCCAACCCCTTCATCAACTAGTGTTCCATCCTCGAGGTTTCAACAGGATGAAAAAGGTAGGGTATATCGCTCTAAGTCTCAGGGGAGTGTTTCAGTTACCAGAACCTACCCAACTTGTCCAAAGTGTGGTAAAAACCATCCGAGTAAGTGTTTTGCAGGAAAAGATGGATGTTTTGGGTGTGGTCAGACTAGTCACAGGTTGATGGATTCCTCTTCTTCTAAACAAGGAGGTAAAAATGGTAGGGCTCAGTCTACAACTTCAGCAGCACCAGCAGGTCACCCAACTCAGCAGGGTACTTCAACTGGTACAGGTGGTGGTCAGGGCCAAAATAGGTTGTATGCTCTCCAGGCTCGCCAACATTAGGAAGATTGTCTTGATATGGTTAATGGTACATTGCGAATCTTTCATTTAGATGTTTATGCTTTGTTAGATCCAGGGGCTACTCTTTCCTTTGTAACTCCTTATATAGCAGTAAACTTCAGTGTCAATCCAAAAGCTCTCTCCGAACCCTTCTTAGTCTCTACTCTAGTTGGTGACCCAGTTATAGCTAGACGGGTATACAGAAATTACCCTGTCACAGTCTCCGAGAAAGTCACCTCAGCTAATCATGTAGAGTTAGAAATGGTAGACTTCGATATCATTCTAGGCATGGATTGGTTACATTCTTGTTATGCCTTAGTCGATTGTAGAACTAGGATCGTTCATTTTTTATTTCCAGACGAGCCAATCTTAGAATGGAAGGGTAGTAGCTTAGTGCCCATGGGTCGATTCATTTCTTACCTTAAGGCCAGAAATATGATCTCTGAGGGTTATTTGTATCATCTAGTTCGGGTTAAGGATTGAAGCTCTGAAACCCCAACTCTTGAGTCAGTTCCAATAGTTAATGAGTTTCTAGAAGCGTTACAAGAAGATCTTCTCGGAGTTCCTTCCGAAAGGGAAATTGACTTCAAAATTAATCTCCTCCAAAATAACCAGCCTATTTCTATTCCTCCTTACATAATGGCTCCAACTAAGCTTAAGGAATTGAAAGAGCAGTTGACAGACCTTCTGGATAAAGGGCTTCATCAGACCTAGTATTTCCCCATGGGATGCACCCATGTTGTTCATGAAAAAGAAAGATGGTTCTCTCAGGATGTGCATTGACTATCGGTAGTTGAACAAGGTCACAATCAAGAATAAGTACCTATCCCCAAGATTGATGACTTGTTCGACCAACTTCAGGGTGCTAGTCATTTCTCGAAGATAGACCTCAGATCCGGTTATCATCAGCTCAGAGTCAGAGATAGTGACATTCTGAAAATAGCCTTCAAAACTCGGTATGGTCATTATGAATTTGTAGTTATGTCATTTGGATTAACTAATGCTCCTGCAACTTTCATGGCTTTGACGAACAGTGTGTTCACGCAATATTTGGACTTGTTCTTTATCATCTTTATGACTATATCCTCATTTAATCTAGAAATGAGGAAGAACATACGACTCATTTGAGGGTTGTCATACAAACTCTCAAAGATCACCAATTGTTTGCTAAGTTTAGCAAATGTGAATTTTGTTTGCAATTTCTTGCTTTCCTTGGTCATATAATGTCTAGTGAAGGGATCTGAGTGGATTCTCAAAAAATAGAGGCAGTGAAACAATGGCCCAGACTTACCTCTCCTACAAATATCAGAAGTTTCTTAGGTTTGGCTGGTTATTAGAGAAGGTTCATGGAAAGATTTTCATCCATAGATTCTCCATTGACTAAGTTGAATCAGAAAAAGTTTAAGTTCCAGTGGTGATATGATTGTGAGAAAAGCTTCTCGAACTGAAAACTAGGTTGACTGCAACTCCTGTTTTGACTCTATAAGAGGGTTCAGATGGTTATGTGATCTATTGTGATGCATCCATAGTCGGCCTAGGTTGTGTGTTAATGCAGCGAGGTAAGGTTATATCATATGCTTCTACACAGATTAAGGTGCATGAGAAGAACTATCTGACTCATGACCTCGAGCTTGCTACCGTAGTATTTTCCCTTAAGATTTGGAGACATTACTTGTATGGTGTTCATGTAGATGTGTTCACAGAGCATAAGAGCCTTCAGCATGTGTTCACCCAGAAAGAGTTGAATCTTCGCCAGAGGAGATGGCTTGAGTTCCTCAAGGACTATGATATGAAAGTGATTTACCATCCTGGTAAGGACAATGTAGTAGCAGATGCTCTTAGTACACTATTTATGGGTAGTGTAGGACATGTTGAGTTAGAAAGGAGAGAACTAGCAAAAGATGTTCACATGCTTGCTCGCTTAGGAGTTTGCCTTATTAACATACCAGGAGATAATGTGATAGTTCAGAATGGGTCAAAATCTTCATTGGTAGTGGAGGTTAAGGAAAAACAAGACAGTGATCCTATATTTCTTCAACTGAAGGGTGCAGTTCATCAGCAGAAAGTTGAGGTTTTCTCCCAAGGGGGAGATGGTGTGCTTCGCTTTCAGGGTCGTTTATGTGCTCCTAAGGTGGGTGAGTTGAGACAGCAGATCCTTACAGAAGCCTATAACTCCAGGTATTCTATTAATCCAGGTGCCACTAAGATGTACCTTGATCTGCAGGAAGTCTTTTGTTGGAATGGTACGAAAAGGGATATAGCAAATTTTTGTGGCTAAGTGCCCCAATTGTCAACAGGTGAAGGTAGAACATCAGAGACAAGGATGTATTACTCAAGAGATTAAAATTCCTACCTGGAAGTGGGAAGTGATAAACATGGACTTTATTACAGGTTTACCTCGCACTCGTAGACACCATGACTCCATTTGGGTGGTAGTAGACAAAGTTATTAAGTCCGCTCATTTCTTGGTTGTCAAGACCACAGATTTGACGGAGGACTATGCCAAGCTTTACATCGATGAGATAGTCAGGTTGCATGGGGTTCCTTTTTCTATCATCTCAGTTAGATGTCCTCATTTTACCTCTCATTTCTGGAAGTCATTTCAGAAAGGTCTGGGTACTTAGGTAAATTCAGCACAACATTTCATCTATAGACGGATGGTCAGGCAGAGCGCATCATTCAGACCTTAGATGACATGTTAAGACCTTGCGTGATCGACTTTAAGGGTTGTTGGGATGATCACCTTCCTCTTATAGAGTTCACCTACAATAATAGCTACAATTCCAATATTCAGATGGCCCTTTATGAGGCATTTTATGGGCGTAAATGTAGATCTCCAGTTGGTTGGTCTGAAGTAGGTGAAACATCCTTGATAGGGACAGATTCGGTTCATAATGCTATGGAAAAAGTTCAGCTCCTCATTGATAGACGTAAGACATCCCAGAGTCTCCAAAAGACCTATGCAGATGTAAGGAGAAAGGGGTGATGAGATTTGGCAAGAAAGGGAAGCTCAGTCCTAGATACGTAGGCCCTTACAGGATTTTGAAAAGAATTGGTAAAGTGTCTTATGAGTTAGAGTTGCCAGCAGAACTAGTAGCAGTGCATCTGGTCTTTCACATTTCGTTGTTAAAGAAGTGTGTGAGTGATTCAACATCCATAGTACCATTTGAAAGTGTGGATATGAATGATAGTCTCACTTATGAGGATGTGCTAGTTAAGATTCTTGATCATCAGGTTCGAAGGTTGAGAAACAAAGAAGTCGCTTCAGTTAAGGTTTTGTGGAGGAGTCAATCTGTAGAAGGAGCTACTTGGGAAGAACAAGCAGTCATGAAGGCCAAGTATCCTAATATCTTTCCTTCCGATTCCATTCCAGCTTGAGGTAATAGTTCCTCTCTAGTCTTTCAGTTACAGATGCGTAGATTCAGTCATACTTGAATTTCAGCATATTTGCATGTTCTTGGAACTTAGTTCATTAAGATTTCAGTTTCTAGTATTTAGTGGTAGGGTTCGCAACTCTTTCCCTCCATATTCAGCTAGTTTAGTATTCATTCGAGGATGAATGTTCCCAAGGGGGAGATAATTTAACACCTCGTATGCTAAATTAAGACAAGATTGCAGAAAATCAGAAGTTGCAAGTGCTACCAACGGGCACCACCCACGGAACGTAGGTGGGGTCCATGGTTGGCCACCTGCAACCTCCTCCTAGAAAACCCAAAAAATTATTCTAAGGGTCGACGAATGGCCGGACCTACGGACCATTGGTCAGACCATGGGCCATGGTCTTCGTCCATGGATCGAGACCCCAGAATCCCTTCTCTGAAATCCAAACGACAGTTGACAGGACAGACTGTAGGTCAGTCGATGATCCATCGGTCAGGTCCGTCGGTTGGCCCCGTCAACTTTTAAGTCATGGGTCATTTGGTCTTTTCCCTATGCGTTGGACACCTAAACTACATCGTTTTAGTCAGTTTTAGCCTAGTAACTTAATTAGAACTTACCCTATCAAGTCATTCTCCAAAATTCATCCAAGTTGAACAATAAGGAGAAGAAAAGTTGACTAACCTTCTCCAAGAACGCAACAACGTTTCCTCCAATTGCAACCCCAAAATCGAAACATTTCTCCATGAAATTCGTCACCAGGTATGTTGGAATTCACTAGTGGGTTCCTTTCACCCATTAGGTCCATAGAATTCAGTTAGATTCTTGATTCTCTATATCATGTTTATACCTAGGGTTTCTAGAACATCAGATTATTGTTGTGATTCAACTGTTAGACTAATCCAAATCAGATTATCATGTTTTCGAGGAATTGTTGCTTAGTTCTTGCATGAAACTTAGAACCCTAGTTGTGTAGATTCGTTTAGTTCATGAATTACACTTGGTAGGTCAGTTTAAACAGTTATCCATGCTCCAGTTAAAAATGTTTCATTATCAGTACATTAATGTTGCATTTTCAGTTAGCATGTCAGTATTTGAGTTATTCAATATTACACAAATTCAGTTATAATGTGTTACTTAAATAATCAGTTGGGAGTAGGTTTAATACCGAGTGGACTAGGGTCAGTCACCCTCATAGTCAAAAAATACGTGCCCCCGTAGGATAAGTCCCCTCTGTGGGCAACATATTTAGTAATCACGCCAGTCATGCCTTTATACCCTTGGCAAGGTATATTGGGTCCTCTCGATCGGGCGATGCATCAGACTCCACGAATGGCTCTCATGGTTTTATGTCGGTTAATAGTATCTCTCACAGTCAGATTATAGTGCATTGACTAGGTTATCAGTTATAGTTCAGTATTCAGTCCCAACATGTTATGTACTTGGT
The DNA here is from genome assembly GCA_029582385.1 of Solanum tarijense. Taxonomy (NCBI): domain Eukaryota; kingdom Viridiplantae; phylum Streptophyta; class Magnoliopsida; order Solanales; family Solanaceae; genus Solanum; species Solanum tarijense. The sequence goes on from JAJONW010001330.1 coordinate 13,172, forward strand.
CATTGCATTTAGTAGCTCACTATTCTGTATAATTCAGTATTTACATCATGTTCAAATTATATCATTGTTATTATTTCTTTGTTCAGTTATGTATATATATATATATATATATATATATATATATTGTTCAGTTTTATGCTATCTTGCATGCATACTATGCGCTGCATCCTCTCATAATGTAGGCTTAGGTCCTCAGAATTCAGATCATACATAGATCGGTTCCCGATCTCCAATTCAGTAGCATCAGTGGTGAGTCCTTATTCTTTGAGGACTAAAGACATGTTTCCTTTTTACATTCAATCTTTCAATTTCAGTTTTTCTATAAGTTAGCTGGGGGCTTGTCCCAACATTTCTAGTCAGTTAGAGGTTTTTATTCAGACATAGTTAGATTTAGTTTTAGTTTGAGTTTAATCTTTCAGTTGTTATTGAACTCTCAGTTTTATATATAAAAACTTAAAATGGGCATTCCCCATTATTTCCCTTTATGTCATATTTTAATCTTCTTCATAGTTTAAATCTTTAAGTATGCTCATGATATGCCAGCAAGGTTACCATGGGGTCACTCCTGATCCTAGGTCCCGTGTTACATCAATGGGGTAGCCTCGAGACATGACAACTTTAAACTTGTTTTAAGACTCAATCACTTGAGTGGAGAAAGAGTAGAGTTGAGTTCATTATTTAAAAAATGAATATATGGGAACTAAGTATTCCCAAGAGTAAATGTTTTAACATTTAAAAGAGGAGGAAACTGAGATTTCCAAAAGAGTTTTGAGCAATTTGAGTACCATCTCCTTTAAGAGAAAGATTTTTGAGTAATAATCTCAAAATACAGAAAGATTTGTGTTTTTAAACATATGAGCTAGTTATATTTTGGGAGTAGTATTGAGAACCGATATGGGGAAGAGTTCTGACAACTCACAACCCCCATAAACCAAGTAGCCAATGTGGGTATAAAGATTATACATTTTAGATGATTCTTTATTGCTTTTTAGCATAGCCTAGTGGATCCACTTAGTAGTAGGTTCTATACCCCGGCAAAGTATAGGACAGTTCTGGCAGCGTAGGCTAGACATTATATCATCACATAGCTCATAGTGATGGTTGTCGGTTAGAAAATATCCCACAGAGTTATATTGTATTTTTATATACAAATTGAGTTATTATTGTATTCCTCAATACATTTAGTTGATATCTACTGTTATAAAAGCTTTCCATATATTGCATATTTTATTGTTGCTTTATTCTTGAGTATCCAGAGTTGAAATATGTTTCATAGAGTTGAGTTGAACTATGTTTCACATAGTTAAGTATCTTATGGTTGAGTTGAGCCCTATTTCTCTTATTTGAGTTGAACTATGTTTCACTGAGTTGAGTATCTTATTATTGAGTTGAGCCCTCTTTCTCTAAGTTGAGTTGAACTATCTTTCACTGAGTTGAGTATTTTATTATTGAGTTGAACCTTATTTTCTCTGGGTTGAGTTGAGCAGAGTTGAGAAGAGGTAAGTATGTTTCTTTTCCATCAATTCAAGCTTATGTTTATTCTTTAGAATTCCCCTTACATGCTCGTACATTCAATATACTGAGTCATTTGGCATGCATCGTTTCATAATGCAGATACAGGTATTCAGAATCATCAATATGCATTTCGTTGAGGGCATGTGATATTCCAGTCAGCTTTGGCGAGCCTTCTTATATTCCAGAGGACTTCACCTTTATCTTACATTTAGTAGTTTTGAGATGTTGTAGGTCTTGTCCCGATATCCTTCTGTAATAGTAGAGTGTTTATAGATATACAGAGTTGAGAAGTTTTTGTATTTACTTTTATCTTGAGTATTGTACAGACTTTTAAAAAGGTTGAGTATTTGATTTTATTGAAATTAATTATTTTTAAGCTTTTGTATGCTTGAGTTAGTCTTCCGCTTGTAGCCAGCCAGGATGAGGGTTTGCTTGGGGACCAACAATGGTTCTTGAGTGCCGGCCACTTCTAGGGTGTAGGCTTGGGTCGTGACAACCCCTATCCATCATCTCCAATCATGGTACCCAATTCACTTCTCAGTTTTGGAAATCTTTTTCGAAAGGGCCTTGGTACTCGTATTAATTTTAGTACGACCTTTCATCGTCTAACCAACGGGCAAGCGAAGCATACTATCAAAACTTTTGAAGTCCCTGTTATGTGGCCCATATTAGATTTTGAGGCATATTGGTAGGGTTTCTTATGAACTTGATTTTTCTAATGACTTAACATCGGTACATCCAGTTTTCCATGTCTCCTTGTTGAAGAAATGTGTTATTTATCTGGCATCTATAATACCATTGGAGAGCCTTTGTATAAAGGAGAGTCTTTCTTATGAAGAGGTTCCAGTTGAGATTTTAGACCCGCAAGTGTGGAAATTGAGAAACAAAGAAGTTACTTCCATGAAGTTTCTTTGAAGGAATCAATTAGTGAAGGGTGCAACTTGGGATGCCAAGGCCGATATGATCTCTTGATACCCTTATCTCTTTTCCTCCGTTCCTACTATAGCTTGAGGAATTTAGTTCCTCATGCTTCATTCTTTTAATTTCATGTGTCTTAGTTATTCCCATGTTTCCTCATGCATGCATCCTCATGAAAACTTAATTTTGAGAAAGAGAGATAACCTGATCGATTTCTCCAAGATGATGTGTATCTGAGTATGATTAGCATGAATGTCTAATGAAATGATGTTTTGAATATGTTTGAGCTTGGAGTTGATGTTCCTCCTTGATATTGTGCATTTTGAGTAGTTGCATTCATGTTGGGTTGTTAGCTCTTTTCCTTATCCTCCTTATGATGTCTTGAGTTCCATTCAAAGATGAATGTCTGAAAGAGGGAGATATTGTAATACCTTGGATTTGGAAAATAAGGTAAATGCAATTTTTGGGCTGAGTTTTGTGTCTACGAGATCCATCTACGAATCATAAAAGGTTCTACGGGTTGTAGATGGCAACCGTAGGAACTAGAAAAAATAAATTTTTGAATCAAGTCCCAGTACCCCTTTTTACAGTTCACCATGACAGTCTGTCGTTCCTCGTATGAATTGTAGATAGGTCTTGTAGATGTGTCCTAGCCTTAGTAAACTTTTGGGAGACAAGGTTGGTTCTACAGGTGGCATGTACAGTCCGTAGAAAGACCTATGAGGCATACATAGGGTTCTGTCAAAATTGGTAACAATTTGAATTGCCAGTAACCTATCTACGGATGACCTGTAAGGTTCATCGAAGGACCTACGAACCATAGGTCCACCGTAGATAGGGCTAGACAATTATTTTTAAAGGGGCTTTAGGGTCTTTTCCTAATTATTTTAACTCGATACTACATCATTTTACCCTCTATCCTTAGCCCTATATAAAAGTTTTAAGCATCAAATCACCTCTTTTCAACTCATTCTCCTAAATTCCCTAAAAGCAGACCTAAGCCATCCTCTGAAAAGAAGAACAACAACAAGGAGGAGGAGGAGGAGGAGGAGGAGGAGAAGAAGAAGAAAAAGGAGGAGGAAGAAGAAGAACAACAACAACAAGGAGAAGAAGAAGAAGAAGAAGAAGAAGAAGAAGAAGAAGAAAAAGGAGAAGGAGAAAAAGAAGGACAAGGACAAGGACAAGGACAAGGAGAATGAGAAGGAGAAGGAGAAGGAGAAGAAGAAGAAGAAGAAGAAGAAGAAGAAGAAGACGAAGAAGAAGAAGAAGAAGAAGAAGAAGAAGAAGAAGAAGAAGAAGAAGAAGCACAAGAAGAAAAAGAAGAAGAAGAAGAAGAAGAAGAAGAAGAAGAAGAAGAAGAAGCACAAGAAGAAAAAGAAGAAGAAGAAGAGAAAGAAGAAGAAGAAGAAGACGAAGAAGAAGAAGAAGAAGAAGAAAAAGAAGAAGAATCAGAAGAAGAAGAAGAAGAGGAAGAAGAGGAGGTATGCTAGTATTCACCTATGAAGTCCTTTCCTCCATAAGGTTCCTAAATTCTCTAATTTTACAAAGCCAGATTACCTGTAACACCTCAGAGTTCGAGAAAGGGGAAAAAGGAAAATGGGTAAGACCATAAACCCAAAACGGACCATGGAACCTTCATAGCACCCTATATGGTCTGTTTGGGATTCCACGGCCCGTTAAAAGCTTCGTGAGTGACCATCCAGGACTATCATGGGAGAGGTCACTTAGAAGGAACCCTAGACGATCCATGTAGGGGTTCACGACCCATCAAGGGCATCCTAAACAACCCTCTAGAGGCTGCTTGGGAGAGAGTCATCTAGACGGTTCCTTTGACGACACGTGGTGACTTGGACGGCCTGTCAAAGGGCCCGTACAAGTCACCCGAACAGTGAGGTCGCACCGAAGGCCACTCTAAAGGACCAAAAATTCCTAGACGGTCTGTGAAGCTTCACATGGAACGTGATGTTTTCTGTGAAAGAGACTTATCAGACTTTGAGTTTGGGTCAACTTCAAACAATCATATCTTTTAGCACAAAATAAATTGGGTGGCCTTTGGGTCCTCTTTCCAACTCCATTTACTCTCATTTTAGTGAAGCCCTATTGGGTAGGGCAACATGAGGATCCACTAGACCAGCCATCATGACTTAGACAGCCTGTCAAACATCTGTGAAGGTCACTCCATCAACTTTATGTTAGGGTCGTAAAAGTATATTCCCTTATGTATTTGGTACTTAAACTACATTTTTTACTTAGTCTAAGCCTAAGTAATTAGTCAGAAATTACCAAATTACCCTCATTCTACTAAAGTCATCTAAGTTAGAAAGAAAAGAATAGAAATAGGCGATAGTTTCTCCTAAGAACAAGCAGAGGTCTTCTTGAAGTTCATCCTCGAAATCCAAAGGATTCCTCTGTAGTTTTTTTCACCAGGAATGAGGGATTTAACTAGTGGATTCATTTCACCTATTAGATCCCTAAAATTTAGTCAACTCTTCAGTTTCTCCACAAATTGTTTAGACCTAGGGTTTCTAAATCTTAGGGATCAATTGAAATTTAGTTGTTATAGTTTATATGTTATTGATCACATGTTTCTTGGAGAAATATTATAGTCCTATGTATAGAACTCAGAACCCTAACTTGTGTTAGTTACCAGTATTTCATGAATTATACTTGCTAGGTAAATTAGTCAGAAAATCATTCTTCAGGATTCAAATGCCATATATTTCTGTATATGTATGTTGCATTCTCAGATAATTATCAGTATTTTGAGTTACTCCGTATTTCAAAAGCATTTTAGCTTTGTATTCAATTGGGAGTAGATTTAGCAATGAGTTGGACTAGGGTTCATCGTACCCTCAAGTCCTAGAATTATGTACCCATGTAGTCTTGTAAGTCTCATCTGTTGGGCATCAGTTTTAGTGATCACGCCACAGTCACGTCTTTATACCCTGACCAGGTATATTGGGTCCTCTTGATAGGGTGTATACATCGAACTCTAGTTTACCTCACGTGGTTTCGGTAGGTTAATACTATCTCCCATAGTTAGACTCATGTTGCATTGACCATGTATTCAACATTTATATTAGTATTCCGTTCAACATGTTATCTTCGTGATTAGTACTTAGTTATTTCATCCAGCTCAGTTTTAATTTAAGCTCGGTATATCTATTTCCTTGTTTAGTTGTATATTGTTCAACTTAGCATCTATCTTGCATGCTCAGTACATTCAAAATATTGACATATATTTTGTGCTATATCATTGTATGAAGTAGCTTCAGGCACTCATCATCAAGATCGTGCTTAGCTCGACTTCAAGTCCATATTCAGCAGCTTTAGTGGTGAGTCCTCATATTTCATGGACAATATACATGTTTTACTTTTCAGTCTTTACTTTTCATTATTTACATTTTAATTTCAGTCTTGTTAGAGTTAGCTGGGGGAATGTCCTAGAAACTCAATTCGGTTAGAGGCTTTCAGATATAGAGTAGATTAATCTCAAGTTGTTAGGTATTGTTTCAATCATCATTATACTCTTCATCTATTTGATATATTCAGACTTATTGGTATTTTCCCTTTTTCACATATTAACTATTTTTAGCTTTTGCACAGGGCATGATCTAACTGAACTTGTATAGATATGTCAGGCCATGGGGTAGATTGGGGACACTCGTGACACTAGGCACTGTGTAGCGCCTAGGGGGTATCCTCGGGGTGTGACAAACTTGGTATCACAGTATCAGGTTTTAAGTGTCGTAAGGTGTCTTAAAGTTGCGTTAAGTAGGGTCTTCTTCATGGGTTTGAAGCGCGCCACACCTATGTGGGAGGATCTATGAGACGTCATTAAGAAAAACGTCCCTTATTTCTTCTCCATCTCATGCTATATAGTATACAATCTATTTAATCTCCTTCAAACTCCTGTTTTTCGCATTGTAGAAAATGCCTCCCAAAAAAGCTAACCTGAGGAATCAGGCATCAGTTCCAGCAGATCCATTGAATGAGCAAGTCACACATGCCGAGTTTAGGCCTACTTTCCAAGTGCTTGTTCAGGCCATGACCACAGAGGTCAATTGGTAGGTTGTGGCCTTAACTCCGCCATAGACTAACACTACTGCAGCAAGAATCCGGGACATCACTCGGATGAATCCTCTGTAGTTTCATGGTCTAAGTCATAAATAATACACAACAGTTCCTCAATGACATCCAGAAGGTAAAAGACATTATAATTGTCACTTTGGTCGAGAGTGCAGATTTGTCCACCTATCAATTGAAGGGACTGGTCTACATTTTGTACCAATAGTGGAAGGGTAGTAACTTAGTGCATATCGGTCGATTTATATCTTACCTTAAGGCCATGAAAATGATTTTCAAAGGGTAAATCTATCTTGTTTGGGTTGAGGATTCAAACTCTTTGACCCCAACCCTTGAGTCAATACTAGTGGTGGATGAGTTTCTAAAGTGTTTCAAGAAGATCTTTCCAGAGTTCCTCTCGAAAAAGAAATTGACTTCGAAATAGATCTCCTTCCAGATAACTAGACTATTTTGAATCCTCCTTACAGGATGGCTCCAGCTGAATTTAAGTAATTGAAAGAAAAGTTGAAAGACCTTTTAAATAAGGGCTTCATCAGACCAGTATCTCTCCATGGAGTGTTCCAATGTTGTTCATGCTTAAGAAAGACAGTTCTCTCAGGATGTGCATTGACTATCGTTAATTGAACAAAGTCACAATGAAGATTAAATATCCCATCCCGAGGATTGATAACTTGTTTGACCAATTTCAGGGTGCAAGATGCTTTTCTAAGGTAGACCTCAGATCCGGCTATCATCAGCTCAGAGTCAGAGATAGTGACATCTTTAAGATAACATCTAAGACTCGGTATGGTTTCTATGAATTTGTAGTTATGTATTTTGGATTAACAAATGCTTATATAGCTTGTATGGATTTAATGAACAGGATGTTCAAACAGTATTTGGCCTTGCTCGTCATCATCTTTATTAATGATATCCTCATTTATTCTAGGAATGAAGAAGAATATGTGAATCATCTGAGAGTGGTTCTTCAAACCCTCAAAGATCGCCACCTATTCACTAAGTTCAGGAAATGTGAACTCTAGTTATAGTCGGTCACTTTCCTTGGTCATGTAGTATCCAACGAAGAGATTTGAGTGGATTTTCAAAAAATTGAGGCAGTACAACGCTAGCCTAGACCTACCTCTCTGACTTATATCAGAAGTTTCTTGGGTTTGACCGGTTACTACATGAGGTTTGTTGAAGTATTTTCATCCATTGCTGCCCCATTGACCAAGTTGATTCAGAAAAAGGTCAAGTTCCAATGGTTAGATGATTGTGATAAAAGCTTCTTAAAACTCAAGACCAGGTTTACTACAACTTCTGTCATGACCATACAGGATGGTTCAAATGGTTATGTCATTTATTGTGATGCATCCAGGGTTAGTCTAGGTTGTGTGTTGATGCGGCAAGGTAAGATCATAGCTTATGCTTCCAGACAGCTTAAAGTCCATGAGAAGAACTACACGACTCATGACCTCAAGCTTGCAACAGTAGTGTTTGCCTTGAAGATTTGGATACACTACTCGTATGGTGTTCATGTTGATGTGTTCATAGATCATAAGAGCCTTCAGTATGTGTTGACCCATAAAGAGTTGAATCTTCGTCAGAGGAGATGGATGGAATCCTTAAAGACTATGACATGAAAGTGTTCTACCATGCGGGTATAGCCAATGTAGTGTCTGATGCCCTCAGCAGATTATCCATGGTAGTGTGGCACATGATGTGTGAGAGAAGAAAAAATAAGCTAGAGATATTCATCGGCTTGCTCGCTTAGGAGTTTTCCATATGGACACATCAGATGGTTATGTGATAGTCCAGAATGGATCAGAATCTTCATTGGTAGCAGAGGTTAAGGAGAAACATGATAGTGATCTTATATTACTTCAGTTCAACGGTGCAGTTCATCAGTAGAGAGATGAGGTTTTCTCCTAAGGAGGAGATAGTGTGCTTCGTTATAGGGTCATTTATATGTTCGTAATGTCGGTGAGTTGAAACTGCATATCCTTACAGAAACCCAACATTCTAGATATTCTATTCATTTGGGTGCCACTAACATGTATAGTGATGTACACAAAGTCTATTTGTGGAATGGCATGAAAAGAGACAGCACATACTTTATGGATAAGTGACCTAACTGTCAACAAGTTAAAGTAGAACATCAGAAACTAGAAGGTGTGACTCAAGAGATTATCATTCCTACGTGGAAGTGGGAAGTGATAAACATGGATTTCATTACGGGTTTACCTTGTACTCGTAGATAGCATGACTCCATTTGGGTGATAGTGAAAAGAGTCAATAAGTCAACTCACTTCTTGGAAGTCAAGACAACAGATTCAGTAGAGGATTGTGCTAGACACTACATTAGGGAAATAGTCATGTTCCATGGGTTTTCCTTGTCTATCATCTCACATAGAGGTCCTCAGATTACATCTCATTTATGAAGATCATTTCAAAAAGGTCTTGGTACTCAGGTAAATCTTAGTATCGCATTTCATCCGCAGATGGATGATCAGGAAGAGCTTACCATTAAGACCTAAGAGTACATGTTAAGAGATTTTGTGATCAATTTGAAGGGTAGTTTGGATGATCACCTACCTCTCATAGAGTTTGCTTATAATAACAGCTTCCATTATAGTATTCAGATGCCCCCTTATAAGGCAATCTATGGGCGTAGATGCAGGTCTCCTATTAGTTGGTTTGAAGTAGGTGAAGCAACCTTGATTGGACTAGATCCGATTCATGACGCTATGGAGAAAATTCATCTCATCAAAAATAGACTAAAGAAAGCTCAAAGTCGTTAGAAGTCTTATGGATATATGAGGTGAAGAGACTTAGAGTTTGAAATCGATGACTGGGTTTTCCTGAAAATGTCACCCATGAAAGGGGTGATAAGATTTGGTAAGAAAGGAAAGCTCACTCTCACGTATGTAGGTCCTTACAGCATCTTGGAAAGGGTTGGTAATGGGGCTTATGAGTTAGAGTTACTAGCAAAACTATCAGCGATTCATCTAGTCTTTAACATTTCCTTGTTGAAGAATTGTGTGGGTGATCCGACATCGATAGTACATTTAGAGAGTGTTGTTATGAAGGATAACCTAACCTTTGAGGAGGTTCCACGTGAGATTCTTGACCGCCAAGTTCTTTGGTTGAGAAATAAGGAAGTCAATTCTGTAAAGGTATTGTGGAGGAATCAGTCTGTAGATGGAGCTACATCGGAAGCACAAGCAGACATGATGGCCAAGTATCCTCACCTCTTTCCTTATGATTCAGTTTCAATTTGAGGTAATAGTCTATCTCTCTAGTCTCTTAGTTAATCTTGTATAAATTCCCTCTCGTTATCTTGTTCCCTCAGTTATCCTTGTATTTCTGCATATGTGCATGTTCATGAAACTCAATTTAGTTAGATATCAGTTTCTAATACTGAGTGGTAGGGATTGCAACTCTTTCCTCCAAATTCATCATGTTTAGTCTTTATTGGAGGATGAATGATCCCAAAGGGGAGATATTATAACACCTTAGACTTTGATAAAGGGCTACAATGGAAAACGGGAAAGACTACAAACCCAAAATGGAACATGGACCCTTCATGGCACCCTAGACGGGCCGTTTAGGGGTCCACAACTTGTTAAAAGCTTTGTGGGTGACCATCTAAGACTGCCCTGGCAGGGGTCACCTGGACGGCACCTTAGACGATCCGTCTAGGGGTTCACGACCCATAAAGGGCATCTTGAACCACCCATCAGGGGCTTTCTAGTAGGGAGTTACCTAGACGGTGCCTTTGACGTCTCATGGTAACTTTGACGGCCTGTTAAGGGGACCATACAAGTAAACCTGATGGTGAGGTTGCACCCAAGACCACTGTGAAGGACCATAGACACCTAGACGGTCTGTTAAGCTTTACACAGAATGTGAAGTCGTCCACAAAAAAAGACTTATATGACTTTGAGTTTTGGGTCAACTTCAAACGATCATATCTTTTAGTACAAAATGAATTAGGTGGCCCATGAACTATCAAATTAAAGGTCTTTGAATCCTCTTTCCAATTGCATGAAGTATTTCTAATTTCGAGCTCGGAGTGGAAAATTTATGCTTATTTTAGTGAAGCCCTATCGGGGCGTTGAGCCCCTGTGAAGGTCACTTCTTCCTCTTTAAGTCATAGTCGTATTAGTATTTTCCTTTATATGTTTGTTACCTAAACTACATCGTTTGGTACTTAAACTATGTCATTTCACTTAGTTTAAGCCTAAATAATTAGTCAGAAACTACCAAACACCCTCATTCTCCTAAAATCGTTTAACTTACAAAGAAAAAAAAAGAGAAACAGGCGATAGTTTATCGCAAGAACAAGAAGAGGTCTTCGTCAAGTTGAGCCCCGAAAGGCAAAGGATTTCTCCATAGTTTTTATCACCAGGTATGTGGGATTTCACTAGTGAGTTCCTCTTACCAATTAGGTCCCTAGAATTTAGTCAATTTTTCAGTTTCTCCATAAATTGTTCTGAGCTAGGTTTCCTAAATCTTACGAATCCATTGAAATTTAGTTGTTATAGCCTATGTATAGAACTCAAAACCCTAGATTATGTCCATTAACAGTATTTCCTGAATTATATTTGCTAGGTAGATGAGTCAAAAAATCATGCTTCAGAATTCAAATGCCATATCTTTCGGTATATGCATGTTTTATTCTTAGATAATAACCAGTATTTTGACCTACTCAATATGTCAGTTGCATTTTGTCTTTACATTCATATGGGAGTAGACTTAGCACTGAGTTGGACTAGATTTCACCATACCCTCAAGTCCTAGAACTATGTGCCCCCATAGGTTTATAAGTTCCTGTTGTTGGGGATCAATTTTAGTGATCACGCCAAAGTCATGCCTCTATACCCTGACAAGGTCTATTGGGTCCTCTAGATGGGTCATATACATTGAACTCCACATTTATCTCATGTGGTTTAAGTCGGTTAATAGTATCTCCCACAATCAGAGTCATGTTGCATTGACCATATATTCCGCAGTTACTTAAGTATTCAATTCAATATGTTATCTTAATGACTAGTACTTGGTCATTGCATCCAACTCAGTTTTCAGTTATGTTCAGTATATCTATTTTCATGTTTAGTTTCTATATTGTTTGGCATAGCATATATCCAGCATGCTCAGTACATTCAAAGTACTGACGCATACTTTTGCGCTACATCATTGTATGATGAAGGTTCTAGTGCTCAGCATCCAAATCGTGGTTAGCTCGACTTCCAGTCAGTTCAGAAATATCAGTGGTAAGTCCTCATAGTTCAAGAACAATAGACATGATTTACTTTTTAGTCTTTACTTTTCAGTTTCAGTCTTGTTAGAATTAGCTGGGGCATGTCCCAGCAACTTAATTCAATTAGAGGCTCTCAGACATAAAGTAGATTCAGTATGACTTGTTAAGTGTTGTTTAAGTCATCACTATACTCTTTATATAGTTGATATATTTCAAACTTGTTGTGTTTTTCCCTATTTCAGATATTAACTATTTTTAGCTTCCACACAGAGCATGATTTAACTGAACTTGTATAGATATGTCAGGCCATTGGTTTGCTTGGGGTCACTCGTGATAATAAGCATCGTGTCGCGCTTAGGGGGTAGCCTCGGGGTGTGACATTACCCAATCAAAGTTAGGGTTTATTTCAATTTTCATGGTTTCTTTTCAATTTTGATCAAATTGATTGTTTTCTATCTATTTATGCATGAATTAAAATAATTACATGTTTTGAAGTTAAATCCATATGAACCCATGAATTCCCCCATAAAATTTAGACTATGAGCACATGATTAAGTTTATAAACTGTGGAAGATGAATTTATAAAGATATGTATGTTCTTTCTATGGAATTGATATGAATGATTTAAGGTTTCTTTGAGAGTAAAGCATTGATGTTATTGTTGTGAAAGGTTATTCTCACACATGAAGGATTCATAGGGTAGAAAGGTTTTTCTCAACTAAATTTGTATCAAGATTTAGGAGATATTCTAAATGAACTCTAGCTTGGATTGGCTACATAAATGTGCCTTTCCATGGGTAATATGATGAATATGATTAATGACTATTCCATGGGATTTATGCTTAGCACTGAGTGGACTACCGGCGATTACCCATGTCCCGCACACTATGTTCCACCAAAGGATGATTATCTTAGATAGACATTAGCTAGTGGATCCACTTTAGCCCAGACTTATGGTTCTTATCTTGGCAAGTAAGGAAACCCCTTTTTGTTGTGGGACACTTACCAAATTCCATCCTATAGCTCACATAGTCAATTTCAGTTAATGAAAAACTTCCCACAATAACGAATTATGGTTACTTTCTAAAAGTATCTCTCAAATGAGTTTTAAAGCTGTTTAGGTTGCATTTACCATGATTATGACATATTTTATAGCATGTTAATTTATGATTTTGCTTGGTCACTGCATGTCATGTAAAGTCCCTTTTAGCGTGATTTCATAACTGCTATGCATTGCTATCATACTTAGTACATTCCATGTACTAATGCATACTTGTGTCTACATTGTTTCACTAATATAGGGTCTGATGCTCCTATTCTGCAAACTCGTGGCTAGACATCCCTTCGGTGCTTCAGTTGAAGATAGGTGAGTCATCATGTTCTGAGGATCGAGACTCATTTATTGCTTTATGTCATTTTCATTTTAGACTTGTATGTGATGTATGGGTTACGTCCCAATCACTTTCATTATGATTTATTATATGGCTTGAGACTCATCTTAGACTTTCATTTTTTTGTCAAACTCTTTATGATATATGACTATCTTTTTAAATTCTTTATATTCGATTATCTTGTATGATGTACTAAGTGGCTTGTGTAGGGTCTCTCGGGGTTTTATATGCCATGTTACACTTAGGGTATACTTTGGGTCATGAAAATTGATTAATATAATGTTGGTTTGATTGGTTTCCGTTGGCTCTTCATTATTTAACGTATAATTTGAGGTTGCAAATTCTTTTTTAGCTTATAATGGAAGATATTAGAGAGAATTGATAATTACTTAATTTAATTCATTTATAGCTGAAGCTTGGTTGAATTAAAGTTGTAGATTGAATCTTATCGCAATGCATGTTGGTGTTTGATAAAATCCACATGAAATATGATTGACAAATAGTATCATTATTTTAAATCTAGCATACCCTTTGACAATCAACTTATTTAAGCAATTAACAATACCCATTTTGTGAAATTAGCATCCATTGAAGCACACTCTTAAAATTCTTTTCTTACTTGATACAAATCCATATTTTAGGCTTTGCATCTGAGACTTATTAACATCTTGTTAATTATTTAGGTTTCGAAATCAAATTGTTAGTCGACCCCCCTCCCCCCCCCCCAGTTTCTTAGATCCATAAATTGGATCAAAATTCTAGTGCATAAGATTACATCATACGGTGAATTCCTTTTATACATTCCTTTGGGATCAATCCCAACTTCTCTTTGAAGTATATATTGCAAGCGATCGTCTACACATTAATTTGTAAGGTGTGCAGTAGAACGCTATAACCCGTAAACCTTACACGGTCCATTGATCCATCTCTAGAAGTCACTGTTCAGCTTTGTTTCATGAGACAATCTACAGTTCGTAGAACTTTTTACATGTCATTTGATTGTCCCCAAAAACTAAGACTTAACTCAGGTCTTCAAGGCTTTGTTCCATGGGCTAATCTTTCGTCCATTAATAGTTTCACAGGTCGTATGATTGTTTGTAGAACTCAAACTCCTACAAATTTTTAATTTTCCCTACTTTTCTGGGGTTGATCTAAACTTAGAATTTTTCTAAGGTGTTACAAGAAGGAGGTGGAATTTTTGTTTGTTGAGAGTTGAATCAAGGCTTTTGAGGTGCTAAAGAAGAATTTAATTAAAGCTCCAATCCTCATTACTCCTAATTGGGAGATGCCTTTTAAGTTGATAAGTGATTCACATGATGTAGTTATAGGTGTTGTGCTTGAAGAGATGAATCAGAAGGTCTTCCACTCATTCTACTATACTAGTATGACTTACGACTCTGCTCAAGTGAACTACACTGTAACTGAAAAGGAAATGTTTTCCTTATGCTTTGAATTTGATAAGTTCACGTTATAATTGGTGCGAACCAAATATATTGTTTATATTGTCCATGTAGCTATTAGATACTTGTTCAACAAGAAGAATGCAAAGACAAGACTTATAAGGAAAATCTTACTACTATCAGAATTATAACATGTGGATTATCCTTGTGGTTGTCGACTACTGTTAAAGTGTGTTGATGTTGTAGGTCTTACTTCTAATGATTCAAAAGTGGTCATCAAGTTCATAAAGAAGAACATATTCACTCATTCAAAAATCCTAGAGCTATTATTAGTGATGAAGGTTCTCACTTTACAAGTAGTTAAGTGAAGAATGTATTGGTTAAGTAGGGAATACAACACAAGGCGGCGACGGCATACCACCGTAGAATAGTGTCGAAGTAGAAGTGTCCAACATAGAGGTTAAACAGATCTTGTAGAAGACTATGAATGCACAAATAAAGGACTAGGCAATGAAACTTGATGAGGCCTTTTGAGTATACAGACCAAGGTACAAAATGCCTATTGGGATTTCTCCTTATCGAATGGTGTTTAGTAAGGCATGTCATCATCTAGTGAAGCTAGAGAATCAAGCTTATTAGGCTTTCAATAAGTTGAATCATGATCTAGAGCTAGATGGAAAGAACGGGATGGGGCAGTGCACAAACTTGAGGAGTTCAAGCTCCATTCTTATGACAATTAAAAGTTGTACAAGGAAAATAAAACGTGTTGGAACAACAAGCACATTGTCTCTCACACTTTTGAGCCAAGCCAACAAGTATTACTGTTTGATTTCAGGTTGAAGTAGTTTCCTGGATAGTTGAGTTCCAAGTAGTGTGGACTATTTGAAGTGGTAAAGATGATGCCTCATGGGGTTGTTGATTTGTGAAACAAGGAGAAGAGTTCCACTTTTCTAATAAATGGACAATATGTGAGGTACTACTTTGGAGCGATATTGATCGCTATAAGGAAGTACTCACATTGGGTGATAAATTAAATGATCCATGAGTTTGATCGAACCACGACGATAAATTAGACGCTACACGGGAAACAACCTGTGATTTATTTGTAATAGATAGGACTAAGGAGATCATTTTTTTCTCATTTAAGTAACTTAGTTTTCCAGAGAGCATAGTTTTTAAGAAATTAAAAACAAACCCTAACATATCAAATATTAGATTCATATTTATTTTTATAATGTCATCATGCAAAAAAAATTTAAAATGAGAAGTTGAAGTAGTCTTGCTCCATATGCCTATTATTTTCAATTTTTCATTTTTCATTGCTCTTTTTCCTCTTTTTATTTGTAACACCTTGCTATTTGAAAGAACTAGAATTAGAAAGAACCCATTTTTGGAAAGAAAGAAAATCTGAAATTGGGCTAAGTTATGTTAACTATGAGCTTTGGGTTAACTTCAAACGACCATAACTCCTATAACATGATGAGTTAGGTGGTCTACAAGATACCATAGGAAATATATTTAAATTATCTTTCCAACGCCACCGAGTTTGCTCATTTTTGAGTTCGTATGAGGGGGATATGCCCATTTGAAGTCGAGTTGTCTAGATAAGGAAAGTCAAAACCGGATTTTAAAAGGGTATTTTAGTCTTTTCCATACCAAATTAGTTTAATTCGTTTTTAGTGAATTAATTAGGGTCTAAACTGAATTGGTTCAGTTTACACAATTAAAAATTCAAGCTAGGGTTTTAGAGAGATTCATCGTTTTCTTGAGGAATTGATTGTGGATTTCGCCAAGGATTCAACCCTAAGAATTGTGTGAGTTCACATAGCATTGGGTTCGTTCACCCATGTGCCAAACATGTTTAATTCAGTGTAATTTCATCCTAAAAGATTGAGAATTTGATGTTCTTGAATTGCTTTTGTTCTTGAATTTAGGATGAGATTGAGGAGTTCTTGAGAGCTTAATGTCGATTATTAGAGTTGCTTTGAGTTAGATTCTTGTGTATATGTTGTGGGTACCTGAATGTAATGAGATATTGAGAAAAAGAATCGAAATTAATTGAAATAATGTTAGAAAATGAGAGGAAAAATTCGTCAAATTTGCTTGGGGGATAATGGCCCGGCAACTCCTGTAGCACTAGGAAGACTGAGGTGGCGCACCAGCAGTGCGCCAGAAATGGCCCTCTGAAGTTTGGGGCTCGCGCGGTGTGCTAGAGTTGCACCCGCCCCAACCCATTTTTCGTCGTTAGCCTATTTGATTCCTCTAAAGTATCCTAACACTTTCTATTGATTATAACTACTCTATTTGACTTCTAAACATCTATAAATCATCTATAAACATGAATCCATAAATTCAAATTCAAGGAAAGTTAAGAGCTAAGTCTAGAGAGTTCATTGAGTCTTTTCAAGAAGTCTTTTGCAAATGTTTTAAACTTGTTTTAAGACTTGAGATTAGAGTCTAGTAAAGAGTATCAAATGAAGTTCATTTCTTCAAAATAGTATATGCGGACTATGTATTCATAGAGAGTAAATGTTTTCACATTTAAACAAGAAAGTAAACACTGATTTCCAAAAGAGGCTTTGAGCTAGTTTTTAGTAAAGAGTATATTCTTTCACAATTAAGCCAGAGATGAAAAACTAATTTCCTAAAGAACCTTTGGGCTAGTTTTTTGAGTAATTATCTCAAACCATAGAAGTTATGTTTTTAAACATATGAGCTAGTTATATTTTGGGAGTAGTATTGAGCACCAATATGGGGGAGAGTTTTGATAACTACCAGCCCCCATAAACCATGTAGCCATCATAGGTAGAAAAGGGTCATTATTTTTAGATGATTCCTTAGTGATTTTTAGGATAGACTAGTGGATCCACTTAGTAGTCAAGTTGTATACCCTCGACAAGGTATAGGACGGCCTTAACAGCGTAAGGCAAAACGTTGTATGATCACATAGCTCTTAAGTGATGGTTATTGGTTAGAGAAACTTTCACAATTATATTTTTTATTCTTATATACAGAGAGATTACTTGTATTTTTACATACAAACAGAGTATATATTGTATATTTCCATACAAACAAAGTTTATATTATATCTGTGCATACAAATATAGTTACTATTGTATTTTTAATACACATAGTTGTTATCAATGTTTTAAAAGTTTTTCTTTATATTGCATTCATATTATTCTTTTATATTGAAATGAGTTGAGCTGAGCTAGGTATGTTCTTTTAGGTTCCTTTCAAGCTTATGTCTTGTTTAGAATACCCCTCACATGCTCGTACATTTAATGTATTGATGTCAGTTGGCCTGCATCTTTTATGATTCAGATACAGGTAACCAGGATCAGAATCCAACGCATCGTTGATTCTAGTTGAGCTCCAGAGTTGTTGGTGAGCCTCCTTGCTTTCGAAGGACCTCTTTTTCACTACTTTATCATTTTAGTTCATAAAGATGTCAAGGTCTTGTCTCGACGTCCATCTCAATTGTTACAGGGATCATAGACCGTTAGTTGATATTAGCTCTTGAGTCTTTCTATTCTTGGTTTGATGTTTGAGACTTGAGTGTCATTTTGGCTAGTGAATGTTCTTTATACATTCTAAGAATTTATTGGGATTTCAGTTTACTTTTTAAAGTATTTTTATCATGAGAAATTCTTCCGCTAAGAGTTAAGTTATGCCAGGGGTTTGCTTGGGGTAAACAATGGTTCTCGAGTGCCAGTCCCGCCTAGAGTGTAGGCTCAGGGCATGACAAACTTAATATCAGAGAACAGAGTTAAAAAGTCATAGGGAGTCTATGAAGTCGTGTACATAGATTCCTAGTTATCGGTGTGAAGCACGCCACATCTATAATTAGGAGGCTGCGATACTTAGGAACTATCTCACTTCTTTCATACTCATTTTGTACGATAGAGTTTATCTATAAAAAGTTTCTTCTAATTTGTTCTTACGCGTGTCTTTCCGATCATGCCTCCACGAAGAGTTGTCAGAGGTCATCCTACTAGAAGGAATGTCGAACCACAGGAACAAGGGGTACCTAATGCATCAGAAGTGCAGCCCGAGTGAGAGGTCACCAATGCTAAATTTTGTTAAGCTATCTGAATGTTAAGTCAAGTTGTGACCAATCAAGTTGGACAGAGAGAGAATCGACAAGAATTGGCTGTACTTAAAGGATTCGTGAGTTCTTAAGGACGAATCCTCAAAGCTTCATTGGTTCAAGTGTCACTGAGGATCCAGAAAACTTTGTTGAAGAGCTTCAGAATGTTTTTGAGATTATGCATGTTGTTGATACTGAGAGGGTAGAACTAGCTGCATACCAAATTGAAGGTACCACTAGAATCTTGTTTGATCAATGGAAAAAGAATCGAGTTGAGAGTGCACTACTTGTGAGTTGGGCTTGTTTTAAGGAGCCCTTATTGGGGCATTTTTTTCCCCGAGAACTAAGAGAAGCAAAAGTACAAGAGTTTATCACTCTTAAGCAGGATTCTTTGAGTGTTCTTGAGTATAGTTTGAAGTTCACACAACTTTCCCGCTATGCTCAGGAGATGGTTGCTGATATTAGAAGCAGGATGAGTTTGTCTACTATTGGGTTGTCTCAGATGTCTAGTAGGGAAGGCAAGGCAGCTATGCTGATAGGGGATATGGACATAGCAAGACTGATGATCTATGCACAATTGGTTGAGGAAGAGAAGCTGAAAGATAGGGAGGAGTTTTGAAACAAGAGAGCTAAGATAGGGAATTAGTCAGGGCAGAAGAAGAGTAACGCCAACCGGTCATCTTTCCAGAAGAAACAAAAGGGACCTACTCCATCATCTGCTAGTGCACCTGCACCAAGTAATAAAGGTGAGTACAATAGTCAGAATTTCAGAGCTAGACCTACCCATTCTCAAGGTAGTACGACACAAGGGGTTAGTAAGCCTCCTTCATGTGATAAGTGTGGTAGGAGCCACTTAGAGGTGTGTCATGATGGCTCCAGTGGTTGCTTCAAATGTGGTCAGAAAGATCATTTAATGAGAGAGTGTCCTAAGAACAGGCAAGGTAATGGTAATTGGGGTAATAGAGCCCAGTTTTCTTTTCCACCAGACAGAGCTACATCTAGGAGAGCTACTTCAGGGGCAGGCGGAGGAGGAAACTGTCTTTATGCTATTACTAGTCACCAAGAGTAAGAGGATTCTCCAGATGTTGTCACTAGTATGATCCCAAGTCTTTAACTTTGATGTTTATGCTTTGCTAGATCCAGGAGTAAGTTTATCCTTTGTAACTTCTTATGGTGCGATGAATTTTGATGTTCTTCCTAAGAAACTTAGTGAGCCTTTCAGTGTTTCTATACTTGTTTGTGAGTCTATTCTAGAAAAGAGAGTCTATCGTGATTATACTATTTTCGTTAATCACAAGAGCACCATGGGTGATTTAGTTGAGTTAGACACGTAGATTTTGATGAAATTCTAGGTATGGACTGGCTTCATTCCTATTATACCTAAGTTGATTGCAGAACTAGAGTTTTCAAGTTCCAGTTTCCTAATGAGCTAGTTATAGAGTGGAAGAGTGGTTCAGTAGTGCCTAAGGGTCATTTTATTTCATACCTTAAGAAAATAAAGTTAGTTTTCAAGGGGTGTGTCTATCACTTCGTCCAAGTTAATGAGTCTAGTGTTGAGATACCTCATATTCAATCAGTTCCAGTAGTAAAACAATTTCTAGAAGTCTTTCCAGATGATCTTCCCAGAGGAACGATCTTCCCGGAGTCCCTCCTGAGAGAGAAATAGACTTCAGTATAGATATTCTTCCCGATACTCCTCATATATCTATTCCACCATATAGATGGAACCAGTAGAGATTAAAGAACTCCTAGAGAAAGGTTTTATTCGACCAAGTGTCTCACCTTGGGGCGCTCCGGTCCTATTTGTGAGAAAGAGGGATGGTTCTCTTAGAATGTGTATATATTACCGTCAGTTGAAAAAGGTTACTATAATGAATAAGTATCCTCTTCTGAGAATTGATGATCATTTCGATCAACTTCAGGGTGCCACTTGTTTTTCTAAGATAGACCTCAGATCAGGCTACAATCAGTTGAAAGTAAGGGAATGTGATATTCCAAAGACATCATTCAGGACCCGCTATGATTATGAGTTTCTAATTATGTCCTTTGGTTTGACCAATGCTCTTGCAGCATTCATAGACCTTATGAATAGAATATTCAAGCCTTATTTAGATATGTTTGTTATTGTATTCATTGATGACATACTAATTTATTCAAGGAATGAAGACGATCATGCAAGTCATCTCAGAGTAGTTCTCCAAAATCTAAAGGATAGAGAGTTGTATGTTAAGTTCTCTAAGTGTGAGTTTTGGCTTGAGTATGTGGCATTCTTAGGCCACATTGTTTCTGGTGATTGAAATAGAGTTGACACTTTAAAATAGAAGTTGTGCAGAATTGGCCTAGACCCAAATCTCCAACGGATATTAGGAGTTTCTTGGGGTTGAGTGGCTATTATAGAAGGTTCGTAGATGGGTTCTCATCTATTTCTCCCCCTTTGACCAAGTTGACTCAGAAAATAGTAAAGTTTCAATGGTCTGAAGCTTGTGAGAAAAGATTTCAGGAATTGAAAACTAGGTTGACTACTGCCCCAGTAATGACCTTACCAGAGGGTACAGAAGGCTTTGTTTTATATTGTGGTGTGTCCAGAGTTGGTTTGGGTTGTGTGTTAATGCAGAATTATCCAACCAATAATCTAGAGTTGGTTGTTGTAGTATTTGCTTTGAAAATATGACGTCATTATATTTATGGTGTTAATGTGGATGTGTTAACCGATCACAAAAGTATTCAATATGTGTTCAGTCAGAACGAGCTTAATCTCAGACAGATGAGGTGGTTTGAGTTACTCAAAGATTATGACATGAGTATCCTCTATCACCCGGGTAAGGCTAATGTTATTTTTGATGCCTTGAGTAGATTGTCCATGTTGAGGAAGAAAAGATAATGTTAGCGAAAGATGTGCACAGACTTGCACGACTAGGAGTTCGACTAATGGATTCCACAGAATGAAGAGTAGTGGTGATGAATGGGGCTAAATCATCATTAGTGTCAGAAGTGAAAGAAAAGCAAGACCAAGATCCTATTTTTCTTGAATGGAAGGCAAATGTTCATAAACAAAAATTTATGGCTTTTGAACAAGGAGGAGATGGTGTATTGAGGTATCAAGGTAGATTGTGTGTACCAAGGGTGGATCAACTCCAAGAGAGGATCATGGAGGAAGTTCATAGCTCCAGATATGCTATCCATTCAGGTTCCACAAAGATGTATTGTGACTTGATAGAAATATATTGGTGGAATAATATGAAGAAAGGTATTGCTGAGTTCGTTGCTGAATGTTTGAATTGTCAACAAGTAAAAGTAGAGCACCAAAGGCCCGATGGTATGGCTCAGAATATAGAACTTCCGAAATGGAAGTGGGAGATGATCAATATGGATTTCATTACTGTGTTGCCACGGTCTCGAAGGCAACATGATTCTATTTGGGTGATTGTGGATAGAATGACAAAGTCATCCCACTTTTTACCAGTAAAGACTACCCATTCAGTAGAGGATTATGCTAAGTTATACATTAAAGAGGTAGTAAGACTTCATGGAGTCACTGTTTCGATTATATCAGACTGAGGTGCACAATTTCCTACTCAGTTCTGGAAATCTTTTCAGAAAGGCTTGAGTTCAAAGGTGAACCTAAGTACTAGTTTTCATCCTCAGACAGATGGTCAAGCAGAGCGCACTATTCAGACTTTAGAAGATATGTTGAGGGCCTGTGTGACTGATTTCAAGGGTAATTGGTATGATCACCTACCTCTCATTGAGTTTGCTTATAACAATAGTTACCACTCTAGCATCCAGATGGCTCCTATGAAGCTCTTTATGGGAGAAAATGCATATCTCCTATTGGATAGTTTGAAGTTGGTTAAGTTGGGTTGATAGGACCAGACTTAGTTCATCAAGTTATGGAGAAAGTGAAAGTTATCCAAGAAAGGTTGAAAACAGCGCAGAGTCGTCAGAAATCCTACACTGATGTTAGGAGAAGAGACTTAGAGTTTGAAGTAGATGATTGGGTATACTTGAAGGTTTCACCCATGAAAAATGTTATGATATTTGGAAGGAAGAGGAAACTTAGTCCCTGATATATTGGTCCTTACAGAATATCCAAAGGATTGGTAATATAGCTAATGAGTTAGAGCTACCACAACAGTTAGTAGCAGTTCATCTAGTATTCCACATTTCAATGTTGAAAAAGTGTACGGGCGATCCTTCACTGACTATACCAACTGAAGATATTAGTATCAAGGATACCTTGTCTTATGAGGAAATTCATGTTTAGATGCTAGACCGTTAGGTTTGCAAGTTGAGAACCTAGGAAGTAGCATCAGTCAGAGTTCTGTAGAGAAATCAATTTGTTGAGGAAACTACTTGGGAAGCTGAGGAGGATATGAAGAAGAGATATCCACATCTCTTTGAGCCCAGAGAAATTCTAGATCAAGGTACTAATTCCCTTCTTAGTACTCTTTAATTGATATATTGAATGTCTTAGATTTGCTTGTTGGGTGTTTGAGCTAAATGTTAGATGTTATGCCTTTAGCCCACTAAGAGTAATCTCATTCGAGGATGAATGTTCCCAAGGGGGAGATATTATAACACCTCGCTATTTGAAATAACTAGAATTAGAAAGAAACCATTTTTGGAAAGTATGAAAATCTGAAATTTGGCTAAGTTATGTTAAGTATGAGTTTTGGGTCAACTTCAAACAACCATAACTCCTAGCACATGATGAGTTATATGGGATACAAAACACAGTTGGAAAGAGCATTGAATTATCTTTCCAACCCCACCGACTTTTCTC
The DNA here is from genome assembly GCA_029582385.1 of Solanum tarijense. Taxonomy (NCBI): domain Eukaryota; kingdom Viridiplantae; phylum Streptophyta; class Magnoliopsida; order Solanales; family Solanaceae; genus Solanum; species Solanum tarijense. Next base: position 36,597 of record JAJONW010001330.1, read on the forward strand.
ATTTTGGAGTTCGTATAAGGGGGATATGCCTATTTGAAGTCGGACGGTCTAGGTAAGGAAAGTCAAAACCAGATTTTAAAAGGGTATTTTGGTCTTTTCCATACCCAATTGTTTTAATTCGGTTTTAGTGAATTAATTAGGGTCTAAACTGAATTGGTTTAGTTCACACAATTGAAAATTCACACTAGGGTTTTAGAGAGAAGAACTCAAGAGGAGAAGAGAATAGGAAAGTCAAGATTCGTCGTTTTCTTGAGGGATTCATTATGTATTTCACCAAGGATCCAATGCAACGAGGTATAGGAATTTACATAGCGTTGGGTTCGTTCACCCATGCTCCAAACATGTTTAATTTAGTGTAATTTGTCCTAGAAGATTGAGAATTTAATGTTCTTAAGTCGTGTTCTTGAATTGCTTTCGCTCTTGGATTTAGGATGAGATTAAGAAGTTCTTGAGAGTTTAATGTCAATTATTAGAGTTACTTTGAGATAGATTCTTGTGTATATGTTTTAGGTACCTAAATCTAAACATATATTGAGAAAAATAGAAGTTAATCGAATTAAGGTCAGAAAACTAGAGGAAAAATCGTCAAATTTGCCTGGGGGCATGCTGGCACGGCACGCCCCTATAGCGCCAGGAAGGTTGGGGCGGGGCACCAGCAGTGCGCCAGAAATGGCCCTTTGAAGTTTAGGGCTGGTGCGGTGCGCCATAGGTGCGCCAGGGTCATCCGCCCCAACCCGTTTTTCGTCGTTTAGCCCATTTAGTCCTTCTAAAGTGTGCTAACATTTCCTATCGATTTTAGTTACTCTAAATGACTTCTAAACATCTAAAAATCATCTAGAAACATGAATCCTAACCTTGAATCCATAAACATAAATTCAAGGAAAGTTAAGAGCCAAGTTAAGAGGGTTCATAGAGTCTTTTCAAGAAGTCTTTTGCAAATGCTATAAACTTGTTTTAAAACTTGAGATTTGAGTTGACTAAAGAGTATCAAATAAAGTTCATTTCTTCAAAAATGTATGGGGACTATGCATTCCTAAAGAGTAAATGTTTTCACATTTAAACAAGAAAGGAAACACCTATTTCCAAAAGAGCCTTTGAGCTAGTTTTCAGTAAAGAGTATATGCTTTCACAATTAAGCAAGAGAGGAAACACTAATTTCCTAGAGAGCCTTTGGGCTAGTTTTTGAGTAATTATCTCAAACCACCGAAGTTATGTTTTTAAACATATGAGCTAGTTATATTTTTGAAGTAGTATTGAGCGCCGATATGGGGGAGAGTTCAGACAACTCCCAGGCCCCATAAACCATGTAGCCATTATGGATAGAAAAGGGTCATTCTTTTAAGATTATTCCTTAGTGCTTTTTAGCGCAGACTAGTGGATCCACTTAGTAGTAGGTTCTATACCCTCGACAAGGTATAAGATGGCCCTGGTAGCATGAGGGAAAATGTTGTATCATCACATAACTCTTAAGTGATGGTTGTCGGTTAGAGAAACTCCCACAGTTATAATTTGTATTATTATATACACAGAGATTACTTGTATTTTTATATACAAACAAAGTTTATATTGTTTCTTTGCATACAAACAGAGTTTATATTGTATCTTTGCATACAAACAGAGTTACTACTGTATTTTTCAACACACAGTTGTTATCAATGTTTTAAAAACTTTTCTTTATATTGCATTCATATTATTGCTTTATATTGAAATGAGTTCGGTTGAGTTGAGTTGAGCCAAGTATGTTCTTTCAGATTCCTTTCAAGCTTATGTCTTGTTTAGAATACCCCTCGCATGCTCGTACATTCAATGCATTGATGCCAGTTGGTCTGCATCTTTTATGATGCAGAAATAGGTAACCAGGATTAACATTTTGTGCATCGCTGATTCTAGTTGAGCTTCAGAGTTGTTGGTGAGCCTCCTTACATCCGGAGGACCCCTTTTTCATTACTTTATCATTTTAGTTCATTAGGATGTCGAGGGTCTTGTCCCGACGTCCATCTCAGTTGTTAAAGGCTTCAGAGATAGTTAGTTGATATTAGTTCTTGAGTCTTTCTATTCATGTTTTGATGTTTGAGACTTGAGTATCATTTGGGCTAGTGAATGTTCTTTATACATTTTAAGTATTTATTGCGATTTGTGTTTACTTTTTAATGTATTTTTATCATGAGTAAGTCTTCCGCTAAGAGTTAAGCCAGGCCAGGGGCTCGCTTGGGCCAGTTATGGTTCTCGAGTGCCAGTCCCAACCAGGGTATAGGGTTGGGGCGTGACATTGTTTAAGAGCAAAAATCATCCCTTGAACTTAAAAAGGTAAAGTTTGATTTCTCTAGTACAAATATTTGACTTAAATAATTAGAGATAAGCATTTTATTATGAACTATTAGTGTAATAAAGCTGAATTTGGAGGGAAATTTAGGAAATTATTCTTAATTAGTTTATATATTTACACTATTAAATCACGTAACTATAATAAATTTAAGTTAATTTGTTTTAAAGTAAGAGTAAATAATTATTAAATTTAATGTACTATGAAATCATGTAATCATAATAAATTAAGTTAAATTGACATAAATTGATGGAGAACTAATATTAAATTTATATTGCTATATTAAATCCAACTCGAAATTACATACTAAAATTACAAGCGCAGTTTCCTAGAAAAAGACCTTTTCATTTTCCGTTGCCTCTTCGCAAATTCTTGATTTTATCATTCAAAATTTACAAAGAGAGCAGAAAGGGGGGAAATCGCAAACATGGTTGACGGAATCGCATGTCTTCGTCTTTCTGAGGAGCGCAGATTATGGAGGATGGATCACCCACATGTATTCTATGCCCTTATGATTTTTTTTCTACTCAGTACTTTTTGTGTAACTTTTTTTTTTTACTCTAGTGATGCACAATAATGGGTTTTTAAGATCTGTGGATTTGATGGCTCAGTTAACTTAAGGGTCTCTTATGTTTTTCCCTTAGGGATTTGTGGCTAGGCCTGAAACTGGTCCAGATGGGTCTGTCAATTTGATGGTGTGGCATTGTTCTATCCCTGGAAAAACTGCGGTGAGTAAACTTTCTTCCTTTCTTCACTACCCATTTCAAGTTTTCTCCTTTTGTAGTTTTTGTATGGATGGTTTATTACAAGTGAAAAATGGGAAAATTAGAAATTTTTTGATACTCTTCCTGAAAAATGGTTTAGATACATACAAATTAGTCATGACAAATAATAAAAGAGTGTCCACATGTGTGAGCTCGCTCACATATCCTGTTTCAAATCCAAATAAAGGATGAGGGTTGAATTAAGCTTGTAGACATTGTGAAATGTGTCAATTCTTGATGGATTCTCATAATTGTAAAAGAGTGTAAACATGTATATATTCAGTGATTTGGTGTATATTCCTCGTCTGTGATTGAAAATTTCGGGCTAGAATTGGTCTACTTCTTTTAGCAGGTTATTGTTTATCATTTTTTCCCTTCTTTGTTGTGGAAAACCAGTAATTTTGTGCTATAATTACCCATACTTCATAGTTTTATGAGGAAGTTTATCTATTCTATGTTATGGGAACTATGAAGAAAAGATAGTACAGTCTAATTACTAGTTAGACACATCAATTTTGATAATCTCGCAACAGTTATAGAAAGTATTCTACTATATTGGTTGTGACTTGCATAGTTTTCTTATTATTTCTAGGATTTTTATACTCCTTTAGTTTTATCTTTTGATTTAGTTTGCCGAATATTTCAGTGTAGTAGAGAATTAGTTAAAAGTGAATAGAATTAGGTAATTGGAGTAGGAAGTAAATTTAACGAGATCTAAGTTATGTCTAATTGGATGATAATAGTTTTAGCCTACATGTTTCCTTTCATGATTTTGGGTTAAGTTTAATTTCGTCTAAATGTGGAAAATATGGAACTCCGTTTCATTTTTTAAATAGTTATAGCTTGACAATCAATATAACACACATTACCTTATCAAAAGAAAAGGTGTTCAGCTTAATATGTAAATGTATAGGGCTCTGAGTTAGAAGCATATATTGATTAATAGGGCTTTGCTTTGTAGCTTAGAGTATCCTCATGTATGCTCGGCTTGTATTGACCTAGTACTTTGTTATCTCCATCTACAAATTTCTTGATAAAAGAAAAACCAAAGGTTTCAACTTGGTCATTGCAACCGCTTAGAGAAGCTTCCAATCGCCTTCTTAGTTCCTAATCCACAATACAGGAAAATCCTTTTTTTCTATTTCTATGGTTAAAGATTTTCCATGGAGAAAAATGGGAGTAGATATTGTATTGCAAAGGAAGGATACTTGTGGAAGAGGGGCTTTAGTCATGAGGTGTCCTATGTAACTTATGAACCTTAATGGACCTTTTGAGAGTTTATGAAAGAAAGAGAAATTACACTACACGTTTCAAATAACAATATACACAATGTTACCCCATAAATAGGGTTTAGATATGGTAGAGTAGAATGCATGCGGACTTTACCCCTACGTTATGTGAGGTAGAAATGTTGTTTTCGATAGATGAGACTCAATTAATCGTGTTTTGTAACCAAGCCAGGTGTTCGTCCGAAAGTCACTCCTAAACACAAATCAACTCAATTTAATGGAAGATCAAGCCTTTTGTATTCTTTGGTCTATCTACCTTATTGTATCCCGAGTCAAAGAATAGACAATATATTTATCTCTATGGTGATCAAGCATGAAATACTAAAACAAGAATACAAAAGTAATTTAAGTGATAGCCAATATTAATTCAAAGCAACAGCTGTTCAACAATTACCCATAGCTGCAGCCCCAAACCAGGGCTCTTTAGCTACTAATATCTAAGAAAAGAACCCTAAAAGTTATGGACAACTTTATACTTGATCCCCTATATTTTTTTCTCTCCAATTATTATTTCTCTGAACTATTTATAGATGTAGAAAATCCTAAATAAAATAACTGATTCCAAATCAGATTAGGAACCTAAAACCAACACAGAGTTGAATTTCTTTTTATTTTCCGCGTGAAGCTGTGCATACCAAATTTTGTGTCTATCTTCAGATTCATACACGTGGCAGCAGAATTGCAATTGTAATTCCAATTTAACTTATGTATTATTTTAAAACTTTTAATCCATTAAGCTGCTTGCTTGATTTCCTTCTTCAACCTTCTCTCTTTAATTCGGCTTAGCTCCAAGTTTCTTCAACTTTACACCAATTTACTCCTATGTATAAATTACATTATTTAGCACAATTCATAAAATTCATACTCAAAAAGGATAAATACAAATAACAACTGTGAGACAAATAATGATTAAAAATATATATTTTTGGCCTCACATCAACACCTCACACTTAAACTTTTGCTCATCTTCAAGCAAACATTAAAGCTCATCTCAAAAAATCATACTAGGAATGTCATCACTTTAGTAGATACAAACAATTAGACCATATACAAATTTCAAAACATCAAGTTCAATTCCTGCTCATTATACAACACATCCAAATAAACAACAAACCTCTAACCTCCTAACCTCAAGAAAGGACTTTGAACTCATAAAATTTAAGCTTGCTCACCTACTCTCATCAAAGAAAGTTAATAGAATCACCTATCCATCGTGAAACAAGTGCCCTCGCAAGAAAAAATAGTCCACACACTCAATTCAAAAGATTGAATATAAATTAAGGACTTAGCATCAAAGAACAACTCACACTCAGAAATAAAATTCACATGTATGCACAAAGAATCATATGCTTGCCCATTATGTACATCTCAACTAATTAAGGATGCTTGAGTAGAATCAAAACTTTAACGGGTTGTAATGTAGGCTAGGGGACGGGTAGAAAAACTATATAATAGGAACTTACACTTCCTTAAGCACTTGACAATTTTAGATTGCATCACCCATTATTTTCTTCTCTTTATTTTCAGCCCTCTTTTCAATAATTATTTCACAAGTAATTCTCATCATCTCAAGAATGTTTCAATCATTTTTTCTCTTATTTTTTTCAAAGGATTTTTTTAATGTCACATTCTTTTGTTCTTCTCTTTTTTTTTCCATATCACATTCTTTCAAAGAGGGATTTTTAAGCACTTTGTAGCTATCGTTGATTACCTTTTCACTCGATAATTTTTTCTTCAGAATTAACAATTAGAATAAGTCTATGCTATAATGCTCAAGGAAGCAAGGTGCAAAAATTAGGGATTCAGAAATAGTAAAGGGAAAAATATGGCTACCAACAAAAGGCTACAGGCTCAAAAGGGCTAACTAGTGATATAATATTTGAAAAGGCTAAAATTTACAAGACAAATCAAAGAAAGCCTATTATCATCTCCTAAACAAAGCAACACTTTTTATTTCGCTTCAATAACATGCAGGGCAAGTTTTAGACTAAGATGCGAAACATGGAATAAATAAATTCTCACCACACATGGAACAAGTATCAATCAAGATGGATCAATTTCACTTTTAAGAGAGACATGATCATAACAAACTACAAAATAAAATAAGCTATATACAAAGTCACAACCATTAGCCTCGGTGTCACGGAGTCTGCAATTTCCTTATCAATCAAGCATTCACAAGAAATCACTACTCAAAAATCAGGCCTAAATAGCAAGTATCACACCACTCAAAAGGATCTTTTCTTTTCTCTCCGAAAAAAAATTATTCCTAAAAAAATAAAAGACACTTGGTTTAGAGGGACTATGATCAGGAAAAGAACCGAACACAAAAGCCAAGGAACCCATCCTAAAAAAAGAAAAGACACAATAAAACAGTAAAAACTAGGAATTCATTCCTCCACCCCACACTTAAAAAAATGATATGCCCCCAAAACATCAAATAAAATTTAAAACAAGGGTTAGGAAAACTCCCTGAGGCCTTCAGGCCTAGCTAGTAGCATGTTCTCTTAATTTTCATGAAAGGTTGTACGCACCCCACACTCAAGCTCAAACGTGTTCCTTCGCTTTAAATTTTTGGGTACTCAGACTTCCCCTAATCTGCAAAAACAAGACAAAAAAACAAAAAAACAAAAAAAGTGACACTAATAAAATAAAATAAAATAAGAAGCTACACTAGTAATTGGGCTGCCTCCCAATAAGCGCCTAATTTAATGTCGCGGCACGACACAAATAAATTCACCACTTTTCTTTCCACTTTGAACTTATGAAATTTACCCCTAACTTTGCATCAATTTTTCTGCTCCTCTCTAATGGCAGTGGTATAAAGTTAAAGGAACCAAGTAATATATGTTGCATCTTGCACTTCTTGGCCCTTATGTGACGAATGTCGTTGTCTACGTGGACTAAAAAAGCATTAGAATGTAGGGGCATTGTTCCTCATCTATACACCCATTCATTAGTTCAGATGACTCAATTTTCATGTCGCCATCTAAGTATAATATAGAAAAGTGTTTTGAATGAGATTCAAGTTGCCTTGACTCCAAAGCAACATTATTTACAACATTCTCACTTTTGTACTATTTCTCAAACGTGTAACCTTCAAGAAAAGTCTGATTGCATTGTATCTCCTCCCATTTTAGAACCTCTATTTGACTTCTGAGTGCCTCAGTATCACAATACTCATAATTGGATTGTTGAACGTCTAACGTAGCAACCTTTGCATTCAAATCATTTCTTAAGTTCTGAGGTTGCAAGAAAAAAAATCAACATCTTGAAAATGCTTCATTTTTCTATCTATAAGGTGTGACATTACATATATGATTCTCCTACGACACTCTTCATATTCCTCTATTAATTTCCTGCAAGATTTCATACTATCAAAGGAACAAAGATTATTAGAATCATCATGGTAGGGTTTTGGAGTAGGGTAGCAAAACACGGTACAATCGACCCACAAATCACTACAAAGCTATATGATAAAGACTGTGCACACAATTCTCCCTCGGGAATATATTGACATTGTTGCCAAAAGTGGGCTCCTTTGCAATAAGGACACGGTCTTACCACACATGAATAATCATCATTCCCGTTCATCCCACGAAGAGTATTAATTAATAGAAAAAACTATGTATCAATATAAATAAACAAATAAATAAATAAGTAAATAAAAAGAAAAAGTATAAACTAGAAGATTAGTTAATTTCTAAGTCCCTGGCAGGGGCTCCAAAAACTTGTTGCTCCCAATTGCACACGCATCTGTACGTGGTCGCGCAAGTAATAGTGACTCTTAAAAGAATCAGATTATCGAACTCAAATGACTTGTCGATTAACTATTTTTACTAAATTATACTAGTCTAATTATTTATTTAAGAGTGCCAAAACTGTTTGATTTTTATTTGTAAACAAAAGAATGTAGGAATTAAAAAATAAAATTATATACAGTGATTGGAAAATCCCTGAGTTGCAACATGTATAGGGTTTCATTTATCACACCTCATAAATGAGTAATTAAGGTTATGAAATTATTGATTTACAAGGTTTATTTTATGATCATGGTCTCCCAATCTCTAATCGCCTACTCCAATTAGTTGTATAACTACAGCGTTGAGTGGGGAAAAGCAGTCCTACTTGGCCAACATTTATATTTCATCTTGTTTTTTAACCAAGATAGGTGTTCGTCCATGCGTCACTCCTAACACAAATCAACTCAATTTAATGGAAGATCAAGCCTTTTGTATTATTTGGTCTATCTACCGTATCATCTCCGAAGTCCAAGAATAGGCAATATATTTATTTCTATGGTGATCAAGCATGAAATACTAAAATAAGAATACAAAAGTGATTAAGTGATAACCAATATTAATTCAAAAAAATCGATGTTCAATTAACCATAGCTGCAGCCCCATAACAAGGGTCTTTATCTACTAATGTCTAAGAAAAGAAGAAGTAAAGAACCCTAAAAAGTATTGACAACTTTATACTTGATGCCCTATATTTTTTTCTCTCCTATAATTATTTCTTTGAACTATTTATAGATCTAGAAAATCCTAAAAAAAATAACTGAGTCCAAATCAAATTAGGAACCTAAAACAAAAACAGAGTTGAATTCCTTTTTATTTTGTGCGTGAAGCTATGCATTCAAAATTTTGTGCCTATCGGCAGTTTCTTACACATGGCAGAAGAATTGCAATTTAACTTATGTATTATTTTATAACTTTTAATCAATTAAGTTGCTTGCTTGATTTCCTTCTTCAACCTTCCATCTTTAATTTGTTTTAGCTCCAAACTTCTTCAGCATTACACCAATTTACTCCTACAAATAAAATATATTATTTAGCACAATCCATAAAATTCATATTAAAAAAGGATAAATACAAATAATAAATGTGAGACAAATAATGATTAAAAATATATATATTTGGCCTCACATCAACTTTCATGTACAAAACACTCAAATTATAACAATACAATGTAGACATTGTCTTGAGGTACACTACAAGATCATGAAGTAGGTAGATGATCCATGTCATCTCTGTTGCAGTAAAGGTTAGTGATCTATACTCAACTTCAACACTTGATCTTGATATTATTGGCTGTTTCTAGGAAATCCAAGAAAAATAATTTGCATCTAGGAAGATGCTATAGCCTGTAGTGGATCTCGGAGTGGTAGTGCATCCTCACAGCCAAATGAGTATAGGAATATCCATAAAACCTACAAGGTGATTATGAGATAAGTTTGATTGTTTGAGTTCAAATTGTAGAGTACATTTGATGTACCTGAGAATCATTCTACCTCCTTGAAGGTGTTCATTATTAAGACATTGCATAAACTGACTGGCTAGATTCCCTGCATGAGTCAGGCCTTGGGAGTGTCAAATACTAGAGGCTACCTACTATCCTTATGTACAAAGAGGCATCTACAGACTTCCAACCACTTTATTTTGACCATGCAATTTTTCCTAAGGAGTAGCTACAACTTTTTACAATTTCATAGCAGTCTTATTAAGTAGGGCAGCGGCATACTTACTCTGACTCAAGTAAACTCCTCCCTTAAAATATTTGACCTCCACTCCAAGAAAGAATTGTATAGGACAAAGATCCTTCATAACAAACTCTCTTCCAAGTTGTAAAACCAACGCAAAGACATGTAATTGGTTACTTCTTATTACAATAATGTCATCTACATACAACAAGAGGAATATTGAACCTTTGTGAGTTTGCAATGTGAACAATGAGGGTCTGCCTTACTATATAGGTAAAGCCAAGGTGTAGGAGATGCATGCTAAATCTATCATATCAAAATCTTGATGCATGTTTAAGGCCATACAATGCCTTCGTTAACAGAAAAACATGGTGAGGAAATTTAGAGTCGATAAATCCAAGAGGTTAACTCATGTATACCTCTTCTTCCAATAGACCATGTAGGAATTAATTTTTGACATCAAGTTGCCTTATTTCCAACTTAGAGCTAATAGCAACTGATAAAACCAACCTAATAGTTGTGGCCTTGACCATATGGCTAAATGTTTCTTCAAACTATATCCCTTCAAGCTGTGAAATACCCCTAGCAGCAAGTCTTTCTTTGTATCTATATACTATTCCATTTTCCTTCAACTTGGTCTTGGACACCCATTTTGAACTAACTGGGTTCATACCAGCTGATTTAGGCACTACTGTCCATGTCTTGCTGCTATGTAAAGAATTGATTTTCTCCTACCCAACTGCAAGCCAATGTGGTGACTCTAGTGCCTCATTAGTAGTGTTTGGTTCTCTCACGATCTCTTCTTTGTTTTTAGGAACAAGAGATAAGTGATGAACCTGTTCCTTGTGTCTAGTAATCATGTGATGCCTTCTGGTATATGAGGTGTATCAAGTGAGGCAGCTAGTTATAGTGTAGTTTCTCTAGATTGTTGGTTCTCAGTCATATATCATACTAAGATATCAACCTTTTAATGTATCTCTTGTGGACTAGACACAAAAGAAGTATGATTCGATGGACCACCACTATCTAAACCTGCATGATTAACTTGATCCTTAACACCACTATCTGAAACTGCATCTGAGTGTTCAACATCAATATCATCATCAATAGGCATGAGCGTTACTATATGTTCAGCATTATCACCAGTAGATTGTGTATTATCAACAACCTATGTTTTAATACATGCAAGATTCTCACTAGTTGTTGACACAATATAAGCATTTCTCCTGAATAAGTATCCTCACATGCCGGAAATTAAGAGAAAAACTCGACAAAAGTATCTAGATCAGGTGAGACATAAATATTACTATAAGTTTGATTTGGAGGATAAAAGGTAATGTTCTTTAATAAAATCAACATGTTTGGACACATACACTTCCCTTGTTGAGGGATGATAACATCCGTATGCCCTGTGCAATCTATTGTATCCTATGAACATACAAGAGCAGGTCTTCAAGCTAAACTTGGCACTACCCTTGATATATGTGAAACACCTAAAACCAAACACCTTTAAGATGTTTTAATCAGGTTTCTCACCATATAACCTAACAAATGGAGTAACCATTTTTAAGACTGAGTACGACAGTCTATTAATGAAAAATAGTGCATGGCCTCAACTCATTGAAACAAAGGAAGATTAGCACGTAATAGAATAGTTAATCCAATGTCATCAATATGCATGAAATGTGCCTAACAATACCACAATCTTCTAGATGTTTAATGAAGTGTGTTTTGATTAATTCACCACCTCTATCACACTGGAACATCTTAATGTCTTTAGAGAATTGTTTTACACAATTTTTTGAAATTTAACAAATACTTCAAAAATTCAAACATCTTTTTCATTGGATAAATCTATGTATACCTTGTGTAATCATCTACAAACACTACATGATATTTCATATGCTGAAAAAATTCAACAGGAGAAGGAACCCACAAATCAGAATGTGTTTTCAATAAAGGTTAGTTGTCAATTCTATTCCTCAAGTCAAGTGGAAGTTTACAAATTTTGTCCAACTGACAACTAGAACAGACAATATGCATTTTATTCCAACTATTAACATTAATGCAACTACTGTTACTCAAAACTTTTAACAACTTTAAACTAGGGTGTCCTAATATAGTATGCTCTATGATGTCTAGTGTCTTCTAATCTTGTGTAGGAGTCAAAGCATAGAGTCCACTTCTCTTAGATCCCTAGGTTAGTATTGTCCTTGTGTTCTTGTCCTTTACAATAACATTAGTTTCATCAAATTCAAGAGTGCAACAATTCTCCTTAGCAATTTTACAAACTGAGAGTGGATTCTCAGCAATCTTAGAAACTACAGGGACCTTTTTCTTATTTCAAACATGATGTAGTTGCATTCCCAACATGTGTTATGTCTAATTGTGATCCATTCCCAAACAAATCTTTATAAAATCCACTGTAGTGTTTACATTAGATAGAATACTGGCTTTTGAGTCCATATACAAAGTGTCATATGTAGATGATGTATTTTGCAGATTGATAGTAGCCAATGCATGTGGTAATTCATCTACATATTGACAAGAGTAGTCCCACCTTTAAAAGCACTTAAGAGTAGTATCATTATTCCTACCACAAATTTTAAACGACTCGGTAGTATTCCTATCCTTATTTATACTTTGGAAGCTTTGATTATTCTAAGTATTTGATCCTTGTCCAACAGGTTTGAGACCCCTTCCTTTGGAGTTGAAGTTGTTGCTTCCACTTCTCTAAGAGTGGTTTCCTCTTCCCCTTATCCTTTGGGCAAAGAATGCCATATTAAAGTTCTGTAGTTGCAATTCTTCTTCATCCTCTTTCATATCAAAAACCCTGAGAGAATTAACAAATTGATTAAGAATTGAATATGGTGCATTACCTAGCATGAAATTCTTGAAGGAATTGTACTTGAGACCTAAACCTAAAGTTTATTACTTTTCTATCTTCATCCTCAAGATTGTGAATGGCTCAAGACCATCACATATTACTTTGAATTTCTTACTGTAATCATCAATTTTCGTGGTTCCTAGCCTAAACTTTGCAGTTATTGTTTAAGCTAAAACACCTTATCTTTGTTGCTTGAAGATCAGCCTTATTTAAGCATTCTCACATCTCCTTGGTAATTGAGAAACCCACAATAAAGTACATGTCTTGTTCCGTCAAGGTGCCTGAGATCCAGTTCCTTAGCAATACATATTTCTCCTACAATCATCAACACTACCACTATATTCTACATTATCCTCAACACTTATAACCACGACTTTCTCAACAGCCTTTCCAGTAGAATGACCACTCGTAATTGGTTCATTCTCCTTGATGATATAGGTTAGTCTCATCACATGAATCAACTGCATCATTTGTGTCCTTCATATGAGATAGTTTGTTAGCTTAAGTTTAATGGAACAAGAGGCAATTAGGTGGTGAAGGGAATACGTGGACAGAGTATTAGTAGAAGGATCCATTTCAGTTAGACGTGTGATCATTTTGAATTCAATACTTAGGCAGCGGAAGATCTTAATTCTCTTATACCATGTAGAATTCTCAACAATAACTGAGAGAAATCAAGATATGTATTGATGGTTAAACATTTGAGTAGAGATTGATATAGAGTTGTAAATTTGTACAGTAGTAGACTAGTATTACAGTTATAATATATTAAAATACAAATACAATAGTAGAGGTTAACTACTACTACACCTACATAGCCTAGTCAAAGTCCGATTTTAATTCTTGAACAACTAACAAGACTTCTAACAGTTGAACCATGTTGATCAACTCAATCCTTATCTTCAACAGTTATAGTTAGTGATTTTATGAAAAATATTGTCACCTATGAACCTAAAATCATTTTTTTTATATTATCAGAGTCACTCAGTCCTTCGAGTTCTTTCAAAATTTTCTAAACAAAAGAAAGTTATAGCCTTATAGCCTTGTAAGGTATGTATGTGTGAGTGATTCCCTGGATTTAATATGTAGATTAGGAAAAATATGATCCTTGTGATGATGCAAAACTCCATTTTGTAAAAGTACCACAAGGTTTGAACTTTAATCTTTTGTTATGTATTAATTGCATATAAATGAAAGGATGTCTTGTTGAAGTGCTTTTAGTATCATAAGTCAATTGTGTAAATGATCATGGGACATTCCTTTCACATTTCATGTGCGAAAAATTCCTTCTCTCTTACTATTTTTGAGTTTCTGAATAATGCTCTACTAAATGTTATAAGCTTTTGGTAAGCTTATGAATTTTATTATTTGTAGTCCATTAGGGTTTAATGTGAAACTCATTATGGATTTTGCAAGATTTTACAGTGTTGATACTCTACTCGCTGCTTCTCCTAGTTCTTTATTTTAATATTTGTCAGTAATAGGGATATGCTATATTTAACTGATATGGTACAGACTGACTGGGAAGGTGGCTTCTATCCAATGACAATGCACTTTAGTGAAAACTATCCTTACAAGCCACCCAAGTGCAAGTTTCCTCAAGGTTTCTTTCATCCTAATGTCTATCCATCAGGAAAAGTACGTCTGCAGTCTATCCTTCATCAGGACCATGTAAGTTATTGTCATTGTTGTTTTGTTACTTTGTTAGTTTTATAAATTTGTATATAGGCTTCAAGATTACTCTTATGGTTATTGTGTTTTTATAACCTTGTTTAGGGGTGGAGTCCTGTCATTACAGTTAAACAAATTCTAATGGGTATTCATTATTTGCTTGATTGGCCGAGCCCTAATTATCCAACACAAATAGAAGGTTATAATATATACATACAGGTAACTACTCAAGCTTGATATGTACTTCATTGAGATTTTTTTAAAAAAAAATCTTTAAAAATTAAGTTGCCATTTTGATTTTGTCTATTGGAACTACTCATAATAATAGCTTGTATATTTGAAATTCTATGATGATTCCTGTTGAGAAGTCGTTTACATGGATGCTTAGATAAAAAAATAAAATTTACTATATATTAAATACATTAAATCTGTTTTAGAGATACTATTGGATTGTAGGAGGGATTCCAAATGTCAATAGATTACTTACAAATTTTGGTTAAATTGGTAATGGGAAAATTAAATTTTAGTTTCCATTCATAGAATATGGTGCATTTGAAATGTGACAATTGAGTAAATCATATTAGTTCCTAATTTTTGGCTTTTCATTACAATATGTGACCTTGATTTTGCATGATAATGTTGAGTATAAGAGACGAGTGAGACAGCAGGCGGAGCAGTATCCAACTCTTTTCTGACTTTACTTTGTTATAAATTAAGAATAATCATGTGACATTTTTAGTCCTCAATGACATGGTGGTCGTGTGTCTAATTTGGTTCTTATCTTCTTTATAATTGAACGGGCTAACCCATCGGTGGCCCCCTAAACTTGGCACGATCTTTCACTTAGACACCTTATCTAGGCTTTGTTCATTTTAGACACCTCATGTCATGCCCAACTGTGTCATTTTGACATTTTTTTGACAATCTGCCAAATTTGTAAGGTGTGTGTAAACACTCGCTAATGACGTCTCAAAGTGACGAATTAAATAAAGACACGTGACATATATATAAAAAAAATTATTAAATGATGAATCTTGAGTAGGAAAAAAACTACTAATGACTCATTGACATGTGACATTTCTTTAACTAAATAATGTTTTATGAAAAAACACTTTTAATAAAAAGAAAATTATACCCACACCACCCCCAAATTGTCTTCTCTACTACCCACCTCCACCTCAAACCCCAACCCCTCTCTCTCACTCGGATTTTATTCTCCACCCACCACCACCCCCGACCCTCCCCCACCCAAATGTGTCAAAAGAAGAAGCTTTTTTTTGTTTGTTTTTGTCACTTTGTGAATGTTGTGAGATAAGAACGTCTTTCTTCTAATAAATTGATGTTTGAATGCTTGATTTGGTGAATGTGGTAGTGCATTTGCTTGACCTTTTTGGGGTTTTTTTTTTGTTTCTTTTTTGCTGGATTTATGGGTCAATGTAAGTCAAAATTTGGTTCTTTGATACATAAATATGGAGTCCCAAACTTTCTACTAAAAATTATATACCTTATCTATTTGATTTGGACTTTTTCTGTGATTATGATGTGAGATTTATGGGCAACAAAATAAGTGAAAGTATTTAAGCTTAAAATTTATGGGCGCTAGAATTCACTTTTTGTTTGTGACATCGTAAATTTATTTCACCATGGAAAGAGTTTAAGCTTGGAAAATGGTAGCCAAAAAATGGGGAAGAAGAAGAAGAAAAAAAAAAATTAAAATTTGGTAAAATGAGGCTCTCACGCGCGTCTAGTGAGTGTATCACACTTGCTATGCCATCTCAGCAGAAAGTGTCAAATTGACACAGTTGGGCGTGACATGAGGTGTCTAAAATGAACAAAGCCTAGTTAAGGTGTCTAAGTGAAAGATTGTGCCAAGTTTAGGGGGCCACCGATGGATTAGCACTAATTGAACAATTAATATAGTACATGTGCAACATGCATGCTATTCATATATGTTATTTTGACAATGTGGTTGGTTTGTTGTTTCTCTTTCTACTTCATCAAGGTCTTTGTTTTTCTATGCTAACAATCCGGTAGTTGTTAACTATGTGAAACCAAAGAAGCAATCTTCTAGTCACTATTGGTTTATAGGACCAATGGGCAAAAGATGATAAACTTGTTTCTTGGGTAACTAAGTTTTCTTCATGGCTTATCACATACTTCGCCTTTCAAATATGCAACAAATAGCGATCTTCAAAGGTTGGAATGAACAAAAACTATCTATACCCTACTCAAAAGCAACTCACTTTTGTCAATATCTATATTCTAGACATTGGGAAGTATTGCTTAACACTCTAGATTTGTTCTCTTTAGTATTTTGCTTGAAACATAACATATTATTTTGTTCTCTCTTTTATTTTGTCTTGTAGTTAATCATACAAGCCAGGTCAACATCCTTGATGCTTATTGTAGGAAATATTAGGAGAGCTTAGTGCCTTCAATTTTAAATTACTCTTCTAAGGTACGAAAAACATGGTAGTTGAGATCTTCTATTAATGTCATTAGATGATTATCAGAAAATCTTTCTTTATCCACTTCCCTCATAATCATTGCTTGAATGTCTTTTTCTTTGCTTTCGATCATTTCACTTTCCGTCGAGGTGTTCATCAATATTTTCACACTTTCCTCTATCTCCCTCCTTGATAGTTGTATTTGTGATGTCAAAGTACTGTGATATACCTCTTCCCTAACCCCACATCAAATAACCTACCCCATCTTTTCATGGTAGGACTTTTCCACAAACAAGGGTTATATTTGCATTGGCATTCGAGCTGTAAGAGATGCCAAGCTAGAGTTCTGACCAGAATTGTTGGATTTTCCAAAATCTTCAGTTGTGGCACCTATCCTTTAACTAAGAAACCTTTGGTGTTTGTCAACATTTTTTCCTTGAAGCTAGTAAGCATCGAGCTTTCTCGCTCATTTTCATGGGGTTTGTCACCCTTACTTACTACCCAAAGAATAATGAATTTGAGGTCTCAAAAACAAAGGTTATTACATAGAGCGGAGAATCAAAAACCACCCCATACATCAAGAACAAATGTACACGATCTAGTTTGGCTCTTGAGAATCAATCTAACTTAGGTTGTTGTATTGCTCTAGTACTATAGTGTTTTCAAATTGCTCAATTCTTCTCTCTTTAAAAGTGAAACAAACAATGAATCAACCATGATTTCTCACCATTGATTTCCTTCTAAAGCTCCGTGTAAGTAGTCTTTAGTTTATAGATAGTGTTGTTAATCACGGCATATAGCTCCAAGGTTCTAATTCTTTAATTCTCTTCATCATCTCCGAGTATGGACCTTCAGAATTGATTTTAATATCAGACGAAAATTGAGATCTTTTAATTTCAATCTGATAAGGTAAACTTAGAATCAATAAACTTTATGAATCTAAAAATTACTTTCTCATTAGGTGTATACACGTTCAAACAATGTCCAACATAGTGGAACATAAGATTATGTGGATAAAACATAAGTCTAGGTATCTTCAGTTGCTCGACTTAGTCCATAGTCAAGGTAAGGCACACATCTGAAACTATGCAATAAGGAAAAATCTCAATAATAAGATCTTCGATCAGATTCTGAAGCAACAAAATTTCTATAAATACCATCACTACACTAGAATAGGATTTTAGTGGCATGTATTTAGGTGCTATAAACTAATTACCACTAATTTTTCTTCAAACTTCATAAATTACCAGAAAATAAACTTTAACTGCAAATGATCAATTTTTAGTGGCAACTTACATAAATGGCCATTAAAATCCCAAACTTATTATACTCACATTCTTTTATACTCTAAAAGTTAGTGAAATTATCCACCCTTCGTGTGACTATAAGAAAAAATTATTTATTTATTTACTTTTACTTTTCAAACATACTTATATATAAAATCTCACCCAAAGAATGGGGCATGAACCCAACCAAGTACAAAATACTTTTGAATACAAAAACTGCAATTATTTTTATTACCAAAATGCATGTATGAATGCCTCACTTTTCAAAATAACACTAGAAAAAAAACCATGCTTCTTCCCTTTTGGGACACCAGTTAGTCTCTAAATT
This sequence comes from Solanum tarijense, assembly GCA_029582385.1. Classification (NCBI taxonomy): domain Eukaryota; kingdom Viridiplantae; phylum Streptophyta; class Magnoliopsida; order Solanales; family Solanaceae; genus Solanum; species Solanum tarijense. The sequence continues at coordinate 55,074 of JAJONW010001330.1, forward strand.
ACTCAATGGTTTTTGCATCAATGGTGGCTTGACACCTCTCACAACCTATCTTTTCTTGATCCATCTTCATTCAAAACATTTGAAACAAATGCATCAGATATTGGTTATGGTGGTATTTTGAAAAAAAAGAAGAAAAAGATCATATCAATGCATTTGCATCCAATCATTGGAATAAATCCCAATAAAGTTATCCTACTATAAAGAAGAAAATTTTGGCAATTGTTTTTGTGAAATTCAAAATTTCAACCAGATTTACAGAAATAAAATTTTTACGACGCACTGATTGTAAAGCTACAAAATCTATTTTGCAAAAAGATGTTCAAAATCACTGAGGTATGGTATCTAGGTAACATATTTTTGTGTTTGCTCGTCTTTATTTTGTTTGAACAAGCAAGATCGGGTATATGTGAGTATCCATCCCTTCATAAATTTTTTGTGTATATACGGGAGTTTTTTTTAGATGAAATTTATTGCAGTGCTAAGTATTTTATTAGCTACTTCCTGGGGTTGGAATATTTGTCATTAAAGAAAATGCCTTAGTTTTATCCAAGACTAAGTATAGTCTCTTCCAAATTAATATTCAATTTCTAGGACATAATAGCCAACAAGGTACTATTACTCTATCCCTATACAAGGGATCGCCATAAAACAACTTTTATGATACCTTTTGGGCAGTATGAATCAAATGTTATGCCCTTTGGACTAAAAATCACTCCCTCGAAATTTCAAAAAATAATGAATGATATTTTTAATCCTTTTTCAAAATTTCTTATAATGTACATTGATGTTGTCCTAGTATTTTCTACTAGCATTGATCAACATTTCAATCATTTGAAAGTTTTCTCCAATGTCATCAAAGATAATGGCTAAGTTTTATCCAAGAATAAGTACAATCTCTTCCAAATATATATTCGGTTTCTTGGACATAATATCCAACAAGGTACTACTACCCCTATCCAACGATTCATTCAATTTGCCTATAAATGTCCTAATAAAACTCTTGACAAATCTCAGCTCCAAAGATTCTTGGGATGTGTCAATCACATAGAATATTTTATTCCAGGACTTAGTAATTTACTAAAACCTCTTCATGATAGATTGAAGAAATCCCCTCCTCCATGGACCAACATCAACTCCAATGTCGTTAAAGAAATAAAGTTTAAAGTTAAAGACCTAACATGACTATCCCATATTAATTCTTCTGCATTCAAAATAGTTAAAGCAGATGCATAAGATATTGGTTATAGTGGTATTTTGAAACAAGGAAAAATTGACAAAGAGCATATCATTGCATTGGCATCCAAACATTTGAATAAAGCCCAACAAAATTATCCTACTATCAAGATGGAAACTTTAGCAATTATTTGTGCATTTTATAATTTCAAGAAGATATACTAAATAAAAGCTTTTACTATGCATTGATTGTAAACCTGCAAAATCTATTTTAAAAAAAGTTGTACAAAACCTTGATTCTAAACATATATTTGCTAGATGGTAAGCTATTTTGTTTATTTTATTTTGATATTGAACATATCAAATGGAGCTCAAACTCTATTTTAGGTTATCTTACTCGAGAATTCTTGCAGGGTAGGTAATTATTGATAGAAAAAAAAATTGGAACTAAGTACACAAAATGAGAATGAAACTATTGTTGGACATAAGCCAACCAAAAACCAAGTATAAGTTTCCCAATCACAAACAATTTCAGATGCTACAAAGCAATCCTCAAAAGATGTTGTTGGATCAAGCCATCCCAGATACCAAAACTCAACGGATTATTCCATGAATGGATCTTTAATTTAAACATGGTAAAACTTGAATCAACTTATACAAATTGGTAAGATCTATTTTTTAATAGGATGATCTTAATGCGGATGATATTGTGATCTTTTCATATCTACTTTGTAAGTAGTATTCCTAAGCAACAATAGTTGGTTTGTCAAAGAAGACTTAGTAGACGTACAGATGGTTATTAATAACATTTGGATCATCTAAGTAAATAACTTCTTGATGTAAAATAGTTATAGCCTTTACGTATAAAATTGATATCAAGCCCCTGTAAACTTAACTATCATATGTACCTCTTTTATATAATATTGAGTTAAGAACTTGAATGTTTTTTTTATGGAACCCAAAGTTCTCTTGATCCAAGGACAGGGGACATTAAAGTCTCGTAATGTCTTTCTTCACTCCCTTCTTCTCCTCCTCTAAAATTTCTTCTGGAACTACATCTTCTACTATTCCCCCCAATTGTAATCTTAAAGGAGAGACTAGATTCACAAATTTGCAGCAATGAATTCATGATTGGAAAATTTCAAAACATCCCTAGTCTACCATCTATAAGTCTTCAAGACGGCCTTTAAAAGGTAACTATTTCATGATTCAAAAATGGACGTAATGGAACTCGTATTGTCCCATCAAGACAAGTTAGTCAAAAACCCAAAAACACGATAGAAAAGTGGAAATAAACTAACAGTAACATAAGCACAAAAAACATAATCATTCTCAACATAACCCCAAAACCTGGTTGTCATGTGTACAAGTCACTAATATAAACTATAGAATTATAAATGCAAGTCTTAATGTCTTTGTTTCTAAAATAGAACAATAAAATAAGTAAGGAACAAGAGGGCCCATCGGGATGATAAGCAGCTACCTCTCAATGTATCCTCAGAAAGTCTCGGAGAAGGATGGAAGAAGAATGGTCACACAGATTCGGGCTCGGAACCTACACAAGTGTAGAAGCAAGAAGTGAGTACCAATCAACACGGTAGTCAACAAGTAACCTAATAAACGAAAGGTAAAACTAGCCTAGAATACGAGTACTCCTTCCATCCCAATCAAACCACCATAACTACAACCTACATAGAAATCAGCTCATCCTAACCTTCACAATATATGGTTCACATTTCTTCATAATCACAGTCCCATAGATACATTTCATCAAATAGGAAGAATAAAGTTGATCACTCACAAGTATTAAGTTCAACAATCCCAAGTATCAAGTACATTGATCACAATTATCAAGTCGGGATCCATGGGGAACACCCAAGATCCATACACATGTGGGATGTAACCTTAGCCTCAATACCTCTTATTGGAATATACCTCGACATCAACATTGCATATCGGAATAGACCTCGATGTCACTAACACTTTCCAAAACAAAGCTCGACATCAATACGCCTACCATAATACACCTCGGTATCAATATCACTCACCGGAGCTGACCTCAACATAATCTCTACACATCTCATCACAGTGTTCAGCATTAATGCAAATAAGCATATTCACATAATAATGAAGAGATGAAAATTCAGGAAATTTACCTCCTCAATCATACTAACAAAGTATTTCATTAGTCACTGGTTCAAATTCAACACTCAAGGCAATTCAAAATATACAATACACTATTATCATCATGTTGCCTTTTTCACCAATCCCTTTTCAATAATTAAGATTAATCAATAAGAGTAATCTAGCCCATCACCTTGTTCCCATTACTCTCCAACACACACACAATGAAGAGACAACAAGATTTTACAAGTTTTAACAAGGTTTAGAGGTTCACTTGCCTTAAATCAATCAAAAGTCAAGCCATGACTTGATCTTTTCCTTTCTGAATGATATCCAAAACAACACAATCTAGTCAAACAAGTATTCATGATGAGATTCTAGAACTAACAACACCCATATCAAGTAATTTGAATAAATAGATCAAATCAACTCAAAAACTCGATTTCGAAAATAAGATTTGAATATAATTTTTTTAACATGAATATGTTATCCAACATTTGGAATTCATTGGTGAAAATCATTTTAAAAATAGAGTTGTATTCAACTCATAATCATCATTTTTCTTAAAAACCCAAGTTCTTGAAAAACCCAAAAGGTTTGAATTCAATTTAGCAATTAAATGATAAAATCTTGCCATAATCATGGAATAATCAAATTCATAACCCAATCAAAGTTTCTTCAAAATTAACTTTGAAATCTCCAATACCAAGCTTAAGAACTCAAAAATGCAGGAAATGGGGTTGAAGCCCTGATTTTTGAAAACATCCTGCCCAGGGATCCTCCGCAAATGCGAACCCCTGCCCACGAACGTATGACCTAATGAACCAGCTATTTGAAAACATGGCAGTGCTCCCGCGAATACGAAGGTCAACATATTGACCTTCCATGAATGTGGTGGAGCCTCCACGAACATAAGGTCCCGACATTTTCCCCTCTGTGAACGCGACCACAAGCTCCACAAACATGGAGGGTTGGCACCAGAAACACAGTTAGAAAATTAACCAACATAAAATCCTTCGAATGGACGTCCCTCAGGATTCATTCCAAACCAGTACACTCAAATTAAATATGCTATCAGAATAAACTCTCCATTTCGTACTCAATAGAACCATCAAAGTACGAATCTAAGGTCTCATTGACCTGAATCCCGTGAAAGTCATAATAAAATAAACACAATGCCTGAAAAGGTAAAATCAATCTTAGGACCTCTGAAAATTAAACAAAGACCTCTTCTAGGCTTAAAATCATCCTCCAAATCCAATGGAACTGTTAAAAACTCGATCTGAGCATCCAAACCCGGAATGTTAACCAAAATCAACCCAAAGGCTAAAATTTCAATAATTTCTAACTTAGAACCTCAATTCCATGAAAAGAATCCGAATTTGAAACTGAAAACTCTCACAGACCAATTTCCACATTATGGGACTAATGGAATCTATGAAATTCCATTCCAAGTCTCGAAACTCAAAAGGACAACAAAAATAACTTTTTAACAACTTAAGTCTTTCAAACTCAAAAGTTTTCACTACACGTCACGTTTTACTCAATATTCAAAACTAATTTCACTAGCCAAATTAGAAATGACTCATGTCAATATTAAGAGGTGTAAAATAGTGATTTAATGAAATTTTCCAAAAATGACTAGCCAGGTCATTACATTATTCACTACTAGAAATAATGGTCATCCCTGAACATGAAGTAAAAGAAAGTACATGAAGCATTGAAGAGCTGGGGATATCTAGCACACATGTTTGTCTCCATCTCCCAAGTCACCTCTTTAAATGAACGGTGCTTCCACTTCACCTTCACTGAAGAAATCTTTGGTCAAAAACTTTTAGACCTTCCTATCCAGAATGGATATAGTCTCCTCCTCAAATGACAAATCTGGCCCCAATACTAATGAACCATAAAAAGGCACATGAGACTCATCCAGCACATACTTTCAAAAAATGGAGACATGAAACAATAGGTGCACATCTAAAAAGTTATGTCACGCCCCGAGGCTACCCCATAGATGTGAACACGGGACCTAGGATCACAAGTGACCCCAAGCTAACCCTACTGGCATAATCATGAGCATACTAAATATAATAATAACTTATGCGGAAGCTAAATCATAAAGTAAGCTGAAATGATGGGGAATACCCATTTACTATAACTGAGATGAATCAAACTGATGAGTTTAATACAAACAAAATATCAACTCAATACTAAGATGAATCTAACTATGTCTGAAAATAGCCTCAAACTGACTAGAAATGCTGGGACAGGCCCCAACTAAGTCCAGCAAAGCTGAAACTAAAGGGCTAAAAATACTAAAAAGAAACTCATGACTATTGTCCTTGGAGAATGAGTACTCACCACTGATTCTGCTGAACTGGAGATCAAGAACTGATCTAACCGTGATTTGGATGCTGAGAACCTGAACCTACATCACGAGAAGATGTAGCACAGAGTATGCATCAGTACTTTAAAGGTACTGAGCATGCAGGATAGAATACATCTGAAATAACATATAACTAAACAAAGCAATAAAACAATGAAATAATCTGAACATGATATAGATGCTGAATACTGAGTTAACTGAATGCAATCACTAAATTTATAGCATGCTGAAACTGAACACTGACTGTACTTTAAATGACACAATGCAATAGAATCTAAGTGAACTGTGGGAGCTACTAATAATCAACAATAAAACCACATGAGAAAAATGTGGAGTCCGATGTATACGCCTCATCGAGAGGACCCAATATACCTGGCTAAAGGTATAGAGGCATGACTAGCGTGATCACTAACTAATATTTCCTACAGAGGGGACTTACACCTACGTGGCTCGTAGTTCTGGGACTATATGGGTACGTTAAACCGTAGTCCAACTCGGTATTATTCTACTCCCAATAGATTAAGTGGTTAACACATTATGACTGAGTTTCTGTATATAATAGATAGCTCAAAATGGAACAATTAATCTAAGAATGGAACAATTAGTCTGATAATGATGTATTCATAAACTGAGGCATGTATAACCAAATACATTATAACTGAATAACTCAAAATACTGACATGCATATACTCATACTTGGAAACTCTTTCTTAGAAAACAATTCAAATCATATTATACTATGATCATTGATGACTTGGGAAATCATACTGCATAAACATTGATGTTATATCTAGATACCATACTATTCATACATTGATGACCTACTCGATTGTCATACTAATCATGTTTTAGAAGCTCTTTCTCAAAACTCGTCTTAACTTTCTTAAAAACTCAGTTTAAAACTCAAGTGTTGTCTAAAAAAGCTTCTCAAGATTTATAACTCAAAATAGGGTTTATACTGAAATGTACTGATAATGTGGCATTCAAAACTGGAGCAAGTATATCTGAATAACTGAAATATCTGACCTAACATGTGTAATTCAGGAACTAAAGAAATACATAGCTAGGTTTCTGGAATTCATGCAATAAACTGAATACAAACATGATAATCTGATTTGGGACTTATTCATAAGTAATTCATGATAATCTTTAGAAATTCTAGAAACCCTAGGTCTGTTCATAATAAGAGAATCAAGAAACTGACTGAATTCTAGAGACCTAATGGGTGAAATGAACCCACTAGTGAAATACCATATACCTGGTGATGAATTCCATGGAGAAATCTTTCGATTTTGGGGTGGAATTGATGAAACCTTGCTGCATTCTTGAACTAGAGTTCTTGACTTCTTTCTCCTCTTACGTTCTAATTTCTCTAAGTTTTGGTGAATGATTTGACTTAAGTAAGTTCTAGTTATGTTTCTAGGCTTAAACTAACTAAAATCTCATAATTTAGGGTGTAAACGACGTAGCTTAGGGGTCTAACGAAATAGGAAAAGACCAAAAGACCCTTGACTTAACTGTTGTCGGAGTGACCGACGGACGGGACCTACGGGCCGTAGGTCAATCTATGGTCCGTAGATTCGAGTCGTAGGTCAAGTCTGTCCGACAGGGTTTCACTAAAACAAGCATAACTTTTTACTCGGAGGTTAGATTTTAGCAAAATTAGTCGCGTTGGAAAGAGGTTTAAATTATCTATCATATCATAGGTCATGGGACACATAATTCATTTTGTGCTAAGAGTTATGACCATTTGAAGTTGACACAATCAATAATTTTCCTCTAACTGGCTGCTGACCCTCACCTATGGTCAGACCTACAGACTGTTGATCGAATGACGGTCCATTCTGGTCGGCCATCATTTGCATTAGAGGTTAGGTGAAGGGGGCCTCGATCCACAAACATAGACCACGGACCGTGGTCTGACCTATGGACCGTGGGTCGAGACTTAGCCAATTTTTTGAGCTGGGTTTGGGGAGGGGTTGCAGTGGTGAACCACGGACCACCAACACGGACCATGGCCTGACCTATGATCCGTGGGTGGCAACCGTGGGTTACACCTACAATTTTTAAAAATCTACATTTTTGGGTCTGTTTCGGATAAGGGGTGTTATATTATCTCCCCCTTGGGACAATTCATCCTCGAATGAAGACTAAACTAGAGCCTCACATGTGAGTTGAAGTTGTAAACTTGATTAAATAATGTAAAATGGATTTTCAAGTTTAGTTTGAGAAGATTTGAGGTCATACGGCAAGAAACGACACTAACGTCCGAAAACTAGTCATTTGAACTAGTGAGATCTAAGGGTCTTGTCGTTGAAGTTTGGAGTGTTGTATGAGGGTGAAAACTTATGGAAGTGACTCCCATACTTAGATCATCATATTTAGGGGTAAAACTTCTTGGTATGACTCCCATAAGACCACTCAAAGGGTCCTTGAGGAGGACCCCAAAACAGTCCCCCAAGGCTGCCTAGAAAGCTAGGTTTGGTAACTAAGTGGTGACCTACGGATGCCTTCCAAGCCCCGTAGACCAGACTACGATCCGTGGATGAGGGGTGTAGGTCCATACTTAGTTTTTCCTGGAGCTTGCAACATTTAGAGCCACAGTCCCAAACCACGAAAGACAACCACGTCCAGTAGATTGATCTACGGTCCGTGGAAGGCTAGCCGTAGGTTGGACTGTTTTTGACAGCTTTTTAGTTAATTTGGGGTTTAGTGTTTTAATTTGTTAATTGAGTGGGGGTTAAGGGAGGCCAGTTATGTGTTTAATTTATGACTTATATAAACTTATAGGACCCTAAACTAATTCATTAATTCACCACAAGTCAAGACCCCAAATAAAAAAAACTCAAATCCCTTTTCCCTCCCAAAGTATTCTTTCCAAGAATACCATTGAGGACCAATGAAGAAACCAACCTAGGGGCTTGAAAATAGAGGCTTTCTCTTAGGATTTTCGTGGGTTTCTACACCGAAGGTATGGTGTTTTTCATCCATGGGTAGCTATCACCCATGGAGCCCTCTCAAAAGCTTTTAATTCAATTCTAGAAATCTTCAAAAGCTAGGGTTTCAACCCAACCCCATGGATTCCTTTCTAAGTTGTTCTTAATGATTGAAGTATGTTTATTATTGGTAATACTACTAATTTTAGATGGTTTTAACTTCAATTCTAAAGAATCCATGAGTTTTCACCCAACCCTAGCTATGGCTTTTCTCTACACAATGAATGTTGTTAGAAATTGATTCAATTGGTTGAAATAGAGTTGTTTATGATGTAATTACATTATCTAAGTATAATTTTACATGTATTCTTGATTACCTTATGAATCTAATATGAAATTGACTTTGTCTAGGGTTATATCATGAAAGAGGGAAATTGAGGGGTTAGATGTGATCTTCTAGGCTTAATGAATGGCCTTTAGTTTAGATTACCTAGACATGAATGGAATATGATAGAATCTTGTAGATATGAATTACCTTGAAAATGATCATATTGGTTATGTTGTTGGATTATGATGTTCTTCTATCTATTGTGCCAAATCTAAGATGTTAGACTTCATCTCAACTCTTGGCCTTGAATGGCAATCTATGAAGGCATGTTATGTGAAGTTATTATATTTGAATTGATTGATCCACTTATGGTGGGGGTGTTTACTTGTCAAGTATTCTAATTATTAATTGTTGATCCACTTATGGTGGAGGTGCTTACTTTCCATATGTATTGTAGTGTTGAGATAAGGCCCCACTCCCCTACAACCCTAGATATGACCAAGTATGATATGATATGAATATGAATGTTAGGCTATGATCATGATGGTGTTGCTATGATGAATGTATCTATGTCTATTGTAATGAATATTAGATATGTTGATTTATATGGTCTAAGATCCTTAAATGCAATATATGTGAATCGTGCATGAGTTGGGATATTATTTAAATCTTGTGACCCCCTTGAGAAGGGAGGTGTCTGTGATGATAATGTTGTAGTTGTTGTTGTGCCGTTGTGAAGACAATCATGCGCGCACACACACATACTCCATGCATAAACATGAATATGATGTATCAATGGTTTTAATTGAAAGTATAGTTCTCATATGCACCTTTACTCATTATTATGCATGAAATGTGCATGACCATGATGATCCTATTGTGTTGGTTGAAAGTTCATTCTCATGAGAACACATGATCTTAATATGAAAGTTATACTCATATACTAATGATGATTCTAAAGTTAAAAGTTAGTTCTTACCTTTAAATAAATCTACAAGGTATTTAGTGACTTGTATTGAACGAAGGGTAAAGTATGCCTTCACACATGTAGATACAATTCCATACTAATTATGTATAATTGGGAAATAATGCTTAGTACCGAGTGGATATGGACGATGAGGAAAAGGCCCCTCTGCTAATGCAATAGGTTGGATCATCTATAGTAAATTCATGAGGTGGAAGCTCCTCCGCTAATGCAATAGGTTGGGTTACTAGTAGCAATCTTCCTATCCCATAACTATGTGCAAAACATAGGACTTAGCTAGTGGATCCACTTAGAAGCTAAATATAATTAGTTCTACCTTCGGCAAGTAAGAACGCCTTATTTCTGTGTAGGGTTATATGACACAAGATATCATGTAGCTCACATAGTCTATGTCAGTTATGGCAACTTTTCCCAATAATAATGAAGTTAATAAATGAGACATGAACTATACTATGACTTCCTGGTGACTTTACTTAGTAGGACTGGGGTATGAGACTTCACTTCCACATTGCACAAGTAGACTTAGTAGGATATCATGGTTTGGTTCCTTTGCATTATGATGTGATTCGAATGCATATATGGATATTGAATGGATAGTTGTTATGCATGACTTTCCTTGTATTCGAGTAATATACATGACTATTTCCTTAATTTGTGAATATTCCATATAATGAAGTCTAAATATGTAATGCATCACTAAGGTAGCTTCAAAGGAGTACTTAGTAGGGTTGGTATTATGGAATGCTAACCCCACATTGCACAAGTGTTTCCTAGAGGTTACTAAAGTAATGGATTTACCATGAAATGAGTATGAATGTGATATTGAATTTGTGTTGTACATTGTACATTGTAAATACATGTTAGTTACTATACATTGCACAAGTGTTTTTTTAGAGGGTGCTTATGTAATGATTACTTCATGATGTAATGGTCTTGGTATTTAACCGTGCATCCTTGTATAATTGGAGGCTATGTATTGTGAAGATTGGGATGTGTATTATATTGATATTGGAGACTATGCTTGTTGTTATAATGATATTTCTCATGTTATAATGAAATGTATATGAGTTGCCTTATTGGTTGCATTCTCTAATTATTTCAAAGATGATGTTAAAAAATGGCATAAAGCATGATTTCAAATGTAATGTCCCTTTTCATGCATGTTTTAATGGTTTTGTGCATCGCTTCTATACTTAGTACATTTTTGTGCTAACCCATATTTCTATGTTTTCTACAATGTAGGGGGTTGGTTCATGGAGAAGGTAGGTTTGGTTCAAAGGGCTTGGAATAGGTGATCCTCCAGGCCAGTTCATGAGTCCTCAAGTTTGGGGACCAACATCTTACTTAGTAGATATCTTAGTAGTTTCTTTTATTAGTTTAATTTTAGAACTATGTAAGGGTTGTATCCCTATATGTCTAAGTATTTGAATGTATATATGTACAATGAGACAATGTTTAGACTCCTTTCTATTTAAAAAAATATGAATTCGTTTGTTGAAAAAAAGTTTTAATTTCCGCATTATTTCTTATGACATTATGTGTATGATTATGCTAAAGGCTTGTATGCGACCTCTTCAGGGTCAACTACGCCATGTTATGTCTAGGGGGTAACCCTGGGTCGTGACAAACTTGGTATTAGAGCATAAGGTTTTGGGATAATTTAGCTTCGTGTCTCATGGGCCACACTTATGAGTGAGAGGATATAAGATGCTTAAGATTCCACTTCTTCATTACTCTTGACTCGTGCCATAGAGCCTAACTGTATAAGATCTCTCTCTTATCCCTTATCTGGTGGTTCTTTATATGTGACTACTTAAGAGGGTGAATGCTTCTATGAATGAGGGAGAAAAGGATTAGAGGTGATGGCAATTATGGCAATATGACTTGGTAAGACTTGATGGTGAATATGGATAAAGTCCTAGGGTAAAGAGGGAATTGCCTTATGGATTTAGGTAATGTTGATAGATAGTCATGATAAGCTTTGTAGTATGTTGAAAGATGCGGGGAATGATGTGCTTAGATAACAAGGTCGTTGAGTATCCATTATGTTCATGAGTTAGTTTTGCTTGAAATCTCCCCTTATGAGGTGTAGTGAGTTGAGAAACTTAGACTCGGTAAAGTAGAGTCATATAAGACCTTGAGTGATAACCTAGTAAGGGCCTTAGAAATGGATGCTACTAGGGTTCACTCAGAAGACTCTTTGGATGAAGGTACCGGTATGTTAATTTCATGTGAATATAAGTGCTATGTTGTCATCCGGTATTACCTTATCTTGTATGATGCCTTAGGAGGCTATGAGGTTTAATGTTCCCCGGGTAAGTAGATAGAACCTTTTTTGGTTTTTACCCCGGTTAATGATTTAAGTTAGAAAAGGGTTTATGGAAGATTTCCCTTTTACCTTGTTCCCTTGGGTTACCTTTGTTGAGATGGTGGGACTTGACATGTTAAGTTCAGATGTGACCCTTATTATAGATTGGTTGCATGCATGGTATGTCTTTATTAATGATAGGATCCGGATGGTTAGGTCCCAATTTCCTTATGAACCTAGTATTAGGGTGAAGGATGTTGAATCCAAAACCACTTTTCTAGAGTGGGTGCCGGTAGTGAATGAGTTTTCAGAAGTTTTTTTCGGATAATTTGTCGGTATTCCTCCCGAGAGAGAAATATACTCTTAGTTGGTATGGACCTTAGTCCGGATATACAACTTTTTCTTCCACTCCTTAAAGAATAGCTCCAAAGGAGTCAAGGAATGGAAAGAGCAACTAAGGGGAGTTGCTAAACCATGAAGTATCTCTTTAAGGGGTGCCCCAATATTGGTGGTTAGAAAGAATATGGGTCTCTTGAAATTGTGCATTAGCTATCACCTATTGATTAAGATGGAAAATAAGTACAAATGTCTCCTTTTTGGATTTGGTACTTGTTGTGTCATGTGAGGATGGTATTGCTAGTTGTTGGAGACCATAGACCTTTGCAAAGATGGCAAATGTGAGCTTGGTATTTTCTTTGGTTTAGCTTGAAAGGAGTATTACTTAAGGATTCTAGTAAGGGCATTCCTCCTAAGGAGGGGATGATGTGCTTAGAAAGCATGACTTGTTGAAATCCCGAAATCCTCATCTCTTTCTTCCATTCCTATTCTAACTTGAGACCAAGAGTTCCTAGATGGGTTTATGTTATGTTTTAGGAGTCATGTGTGACTTATATATTTTCATGATTTCCTTATGATAAATATGTTCTTGAGAATTCATGTTTTATAATAAAATGAGTTTTCTTGTCTTATGTTCCTCATGTATATGTGCATTTAGAGTGAATAGCCTATATACTTCATGAGGTGTATGGTTGAAATTGCCTAAAAGTGCTTTTAAGAAAAAATTGCATAGTTGGCTTAAGTTGTTATGATAAGCATGATTTGAGTTGTGAAGGAAATTTCCTCCAATGAAATGAAATATGTTGAGGTAAAGTGGTTCCTCTTGAATCTATGTGTTTTGGGAGTTATGTGTATTGTATGAGTTTTTTGCATGATTCTCCTTATGTTGTGCATGTCTTGTGAGAATGCATGTTTTAGAGTAAGTGAGTCTTCATGACTTATATGTTCCTCATGTTGAATTGCATTATATATGATGAGTTCATATTTTGACTTCATGAGGTAGTTAATGAACATGCTTATGTTGGACCTTGATGGAATGACATGTTTAACTTGTCTTATGTTGGAGAAAGTAGTTCCTCCTATGTTTGTATGATCTGATGGGTTTTGAGCATGTTCTAATAAGGAGTTGAGAAATTTCTCCTTGAATGAATGTCATTTAAAGGTGGAAACTTGCATATGAGCTCTATGATAGTATGTTGAGCATGTTATGACTAGGAGAAGGTGGTTCCTCCTTGAACATAACTAAATATGATAATGTCATGCATATGGGTTGATAGATGTAGTTTCTATTTGCTTAGATTGCATTGACCATATTGTTGGATATGAAGTTTTCCTCCTTTTGTATGATGCTCATTATTAATGGTGTATCTTTGGGTTGTGCTCCATTTTTATGTTACTTACTTGTTGGGCTGCTAGTTTTGAGTCTTTGATTCCATAAGATGATTTAAGTTTCATTCGGGGACGAATGTTCCCAAGGAGGGGATAATATAACACCCCAAAGAAACCAGTAAGACCTAATGGAAGCTTGACATAATCTAGTAGGTGAAACTAGAGCCTCACATGTGAGTTGAAGTTGTAAACTTGATTAAATAATGTAATACGTCTTTTCAAGTTTAGTTTGAGGAGATTTGAGGTCAAACGTCAAGAAACGACACTAACGTCCGGAAACTAGTCATTTGAACTAGTGAGATCTAAGGGTCTTGTCGTTGAAGTTTGGAGTGTTGTATGAGGGTGAAAACTGGTGGAAGTGACTCCCATACTTAGAAAATCATATTTAGGGGTAAAAAGTCCGGGTATGACTCCCATAAGACCACTCGAGGGGTCCTTGAGGAGGACCCCAAAACAGGCCCCCAAGGCTGCCTAGAAAGCTAGGTTTGGTAACTAAGTGGTGACCTATGGATGCCTTCCACGCCCCGTAGACCAGACCACGATCCGTGGATGAAGGGTGTAGGTCCATACTTAGTTTTTCTTGGAGCTTGCAACATTTAGAGCCACAGTCCCAAACCACGGAAGCCAACCACGTCCAATAGATTGATCTACGTCTGTGGAAGGCTACCCGTAGGTTGGACTGTTTTTGACAGCTTTTCAGTTAATTTGAGGTTTAGTGTTTTAATTAGTTAATTAAGTGTGGGTTAAGGGAGGTTGGTTAGGTGTTTAATTAATGACTTATATAAACTTATAGGACCCTAAACTAATTCATTAATTCACCACAAGTCAAGACCCCAAATCAAAAAAACTCAAATCCCCTTTCCCTCCCAAAGTCTTCTCTCCAAGAGCACCATTGAAGAACAATGAAGAAATCAACCTAGGGGCTTGAATATGGAGGCTTTATCTTAGGTTTTTCGTGGTTTTCTACACCTAAGGTATGGTGGTTTTCATCCATGGGTAGCTATCACCCATGGAGCCCTATCAAAAACTTTTAATTCAATTCTAGAAATCTTCAAAAGCTAGGGTTTCAACTCAACCCCATGGATTCCTTTCTAAGTTGTTCTTAAAGATTGAAGTATGTTTATTATTGGTAATACTACTGATTTTTGATGGTTTTAACTTCAAATATAAAGAATCCATGAGTTTTCCCCCAACCCTAGCTATGGCTTTTCTCTACACAATGAATGTTGTTAGAAGTTGATTGGAATGATTGAAATAGAGTTGTTTATGATGTTATTACATGATCTTAGTATAGTTTTATATGTATTCTTGATTACCTTATGAATCTAAGATGAAATTGACTTTGTCTAGGGTTATAACATGAAAGAGGCAAATTGAGGGGTTAGATATGATCTTCTAGGGTTGATGAATTTCTTGATGAATGGCCTTAGTTTAGATCACCTAGACATGAATGGAATATGATAGAATCTTGTAGATATGAATTACCTTGAAAATGATCATATTTGTTATGTTGTTGGATTATGATATTCTTCTATCTATTATGCCAAATCTAAGATGTCAGACTTGATCTTGACTCTTGGCCTTGAAGGGAAATCTATGAAGGTATGTTATATGAAGTTATTATATATGAATGGATAGATCCACTTATGGTGGGGGTGTTTACTTGTCAAGTATCCTAATTATTAATTGTTGATCCATTTTTGGTAGAGGTGCTTACTTGCCATATGTATTGTAGTGTTGAGATAAGGTCTCTCTCCCCTACAACCCTAGATATGACCAAGTACGATACGATATGAATACAAATGTTATGTTATGATCATGATGGTGTTTCTATGATGAATGTATCCGTGCTTATTGTAATGAATATTCGATATGTTGATTTATATGGTCTAAGATCCTTAAATGCAATATATGTGAATCGTGCATGAGTTTGGATATTATTAACATATTGTGACCCCCTTGAGAAGGGAGGTGTCTATGATGATATTGTTGTTGTTGTTGTTGTGTCGTTGTGAAGACAATAATGCACATACACACACTCCATGCATAAACATGAATATGATATATCAATGGTTTTAATTGATAGTATAGTTCTCATATACACCTTTACTCATTATTATGCATGAAATGTACATGACCATTATGATCCTATTGTGTTGATTGAAAGTCCATGCTCATGAGAACACATGATCTTAGTGTGAAAGTTATACTCACATACTAATGATGATTCTAAGGTTGAAAGTTACTTCTCACCTTTAAACGAATCTATGAGCTATATAGTGAGTTGTATTGAACGAAGGGTAAAGTGCGCCTTAACTCATGTAGATAAAATTCCATACTAATTATGTATAATTGGGAAATAATGCTTAGTACCAAGTGGATATGGACGATGAGGAAAAGGCCCCTCCACTAATGCAATAGGTTGGATCATCTATAGTAAACTCAGGAGATAGAAGCTCCTCCGCTAATGCAATAGGTTGGGTTTCTAGTAGCAATCTCCCTATCCCATAACTATGTGCCAAACATAGGACTTAGCTAGTGGATCATCTTAGAAGCTAAATATAATTAGTTCTACCTTCGGCAAGTAAGAACGCCTTCTTTCGGTGTGGGGTTATATGACACCGGATTCCATGTAGCTCACATGGTATATGTCGGTTATGACAACTTTTCCCTATAATAATGAAGTTAATGAATGAGACATGAACTATACTATGACTTCTTGGTGAGTTTACTTAGTAGGACTGGGGGTATGGGACTTCACTTCCACATTGAACAAGTAAACTTAGTAGGATGTCATCAGATGGTTCCTTTGCATTATGATGAGATTCGAATTCATGTATGTATATTCAATGGATAGTTTTTATGCTTGACTTTCCTTGTATTCGAGTAATGTACATGACTATTTCATTAATTTGTGAATATTGCATATAATGAAGTCTAAAGATGTAATGCATCACTAAGGTAGCTTCAAAGCAGTACTTAGTAGGGTTGGTATTATGGGATGCTAACCCCACATTGCACAAGTGTTTCCTAGGGGTTACTAAGGTAATGACTTTACCATGAAATGAGTATGAATGTGATATTGGATTTGTGTTGTACATTGAAAATACATGTTAGTTACCATACATTGCACAAGTGTGTTTAAGAGGTTACTTATGTGATGATTACTTCATGATGTGATGTTCTTGGTATTTAACCGTGTATCCTTGTATAATTGGAGGCTATGTATTGTGAAGATTGGGATGTGTATTATATTGATATTGGAGACTATGCTTGTTGTTATAATGATATTTCTCAGGTTATAATGAAATGTATGTGAGTTGCCTTATTGGTTGCATTCTCCAACTATTTCAAAGATGATGTTCAAAAATGGCATAAAGCATGATTTCAAATGAAATGTCCCTTGTCATGCATGTTTTAATGGTTTTCTGCATGGCTACCATACTTAGTACATATTTGTGCTAACCCATATTTCTATGTTTTCTACAATGTAGGGGGTTGGTTCATAGAGATGGTAGTTTTAGTTCAAAGGGCTTGGAATAGGTGATCCTCTAAGCCAGTGGATGAGTCATCAAGTTCGAGGACCAACATCTTACTTAGTAGATATCTTAGTAGTTTCTTTTATTAATTTCACTTTAGAACTATGTAAGGGTTGTATCCCTATATGGCTAAGTATTCGATTGTATAGATGGCCAATGAGACAATGTTTAGACTCCTTTCTACTTTGAAAAAAAATGACTTCGTTTGTTGAGGAAAACATTTTAATTTCCGCATTATTCCTTATGGCATTATGTGCATAATTATGCTAAGGGCTTGTATGCAACTCCTTCGGGGTTAACTACGCCATGCTACATCTAGGGGGTAACCCTGGGTCGTGACAAACTTATAGGCTAGATCAATTACTCGACTCAAAATCTCAAAAGGACCAATAAATCTAGGGCTAATCTTTCCCTTCTTCCCGAACCTCATCTCACCATTCATGGGTGAAACTCAGAGATAAACACGATCTCTCTCTCTATTAACACTAAGGACCAAATTCTTCACTAGTGGGCTCAGAAAAGCGGGTGCACTTTCTAGCCGCACGGGGGATCAAGTGACGACATCTTATCTCCAAAAAGTGCACTCAACATCATATCATCTGCTTCTACCTCACGTGTGGGCTCTGGGACATCCTCCGTAGTAGCAGCAAAAGCGTCAACATCAGCTCGGAGCCTAGCCAACTTCATTTGGAAAGTAGTGAGACCAACAATAGGCCCAATTTGAGGCCTCTCCAACACCTTGAGCTCAAAAGCATCTATCTGCTCATGTAATACGTCAATCTTCTTTACAATATCTGCCTCGATGCGTACCTTCGACTCCTCTACAGACCTTTTCATCCAAGGCCGCACATGCTGTAAAACAGTAGCCATATGAGTCTCAAGCTTGTGGACTCGAGCTAGTGGTAGCAAAGAAAATCTAGAAGGCGTGGGAGCACGGGGTGTACTCGAAGCATGTCCGGAGGAAATGGAAGGGGGCCTATACATCGGGCTCTTTAGTGGCGGTAGAAATGGTCTCATTATCTGACTACTCTACTCCAAGGTGCTCGGCATCAATAGTAGCATCATCACCCATGAGAGGTATGTCAATTTGTATACCTTTCCTACAGGCTGCGGGATTAGCATAATCTCTAATTAGGCCGACATCCACAATCTTGATCGCCTTAGTCAGCTTGTTGCAATGCCAAAAAGGGATTGTAGCATCCGAGCTGACACTGAATATCAAACATGGAAAGGGCATAGTGGTGGTTTTCTGGAAGGCCCTCCGATGAATATCCACAAAAATTATCCTACCTCGAGCCTTGCCATCAGTGCTGCAAGCATCACCGCACGATCCCAAGTGACAACTTTGTCTGCCTGTGTGGGGGAGTCGGATGATGGACCACAAAAATTTTTCTTCTAAGTTCAATGTTGCCTTTCGAATTTGTTGTTTCATAGCCCGCACCCACTCAATGCTTTCTCCATCCTCTGCAATATGATGGACAATCCATCTAAGTAGGGACTCTCGCTGCTCGGCGTCCTTTTAAAAGGCCCTGCTCTGCACAATTCTGATCATATAGTCATACTTTGTTGTTAATGGGTATAGTGTGAGTTGTGACGTAAATAAAATGGTGGATGGTGGTCTCTAAAATGTCAACAGAGAACCCCTGCACCAATGTGGCCTACAGAAGAGGCCGAGCTAATGGCTTAAATCATGGTGGCGTGGCATTCTCCATTGTCACTGCATAAGAAGCATAGAACTCCCTCATCATGACCTCTTTATACTTGCCCGGACTTGTCACTCCCCAAGCTACCCCGAGAAGTAGACACGGGGCCTAGGATCATAAGTGACCCCAAGCTAACCCTGCTGGCATAATTTGAGCATACTAAAGATAAAATGAGAAATAAAACTGATGCGAAAGCTAATCATAAATAAATCTGAAATAATGGGGAAAATCCATATACTAAAACTGAATATCAAATCTGAGAGTTTAATACAAAAGAAACATCAAACTCAAATTACTAAGTTGAATCTAACTATGTCTGACAATAGCCTCTAACTGACTAGAAGTGTTGGGATATGCCCTAGCTAAGTCTAGCAAAACTAAAACTAAAACAATGAAAACTGAAAGATAACATGACTATTGTCCTCGAAGGATGAGGACTCGCCACTGATGCTGCTAAATAGGAGATCAGGGACCAATCTAAGCATGCTCTAGATGCTGAAAATTTGAACCTACATTACAAGAAGATGTAGTGCACAGTATGTGTCAGTACTTGAAAGGTACTGAGCATGCAGGATAGAGTAAAGCTGAAAAACATATAACTGAACAAGAAATGAAGCAAGAGTATAATCTGAACATGATATAGATATTGAATACTAAGCTAACAGAATACAATGACCAGATTTAGACATGACGATGTTGAATACTGATTATACTGAAATGTGGTCAATGTTAGGGAGTCAGACTGAATTGTGGGAGCTACTAATAAACGATAATAAAACCACATGAGCTAAATGTGGAGTCTAATGTATACACCCCATCGAGAGGACCAAATACACCCGACCAAAGGTGTAGAGGCATGTTGGCGTGATCAATAAAATAATGCCCACAGAGAGGACTTACAACATACGTGGCTCATAGTTTTGGGACTATATGGGTGACTGACCCTAGTCGAACTCGGTATTATGCTACTCCCAATAGATTAAATGATTAACACATTATGAATGAGTTTATGTAATATACTGGATAGCTCAGAATTAACATGTGAACTGAGAATGCACATTAATATACTGAAAGTAATGCATACGAAAACTGAGGCAAGTATATCTGAAATATTGAAATATCTGACCTAGCATGTGTAATTCAAAAACTACCAAGCTAGGGTTCTTAAATTCATGCAATAAACAAAGTAATAACATGATAATATAATTTGGAACATATAAATAACTAATTCATTATAATCTGTTGAAGTTCTAGAAACCCTAGGTCTAGTTAATAATAGGGAATCAAAAATCTGAGTGAATTCTAGGGACCTAATGGGCGAAAAGGAACCCACTAGTGAAATCGCACATAACTGGTGACTAATTCCACGAAGAAATCCTTCGATTTTAGGGCTGGAACTGGAGTAAACTTGATGCATTCTTGAACTAGGGTTGCTCGACCTTTTCTCCTCTTTCACTTATAATTTCTAAGTTTTGATTAATGATCTGACTTAGGTAAGTTCTAGTTGTGTGTCTAGGCTAAAACTGACCAAAACCACATAGTTTAGGGTTAATACAATGTAATTTAGGGGTCCAATGAAATAGGAAAAGACCAAAAGACTCCTGACTTAAGTTGCAGACGGGGCTGACCACGGCCACTTTTACGGTCCGTGAAAGGGAACACAGACCGTGAAGTGGGTCGTGGTCTTTGGTCCAGGACTTGGGGATTCTGGGGTCTTGGCCACGAGCCTCTACCACGGCCCATGTGGAGGACCATGGACCGTGAAGGTCCCCGTGGTCGTCGCTTGGGCTGAGGTCTGGAAGCTCGGGGCTAGGGGTCTACTCGCTGGCCTTGGTGGACCCTACCACGGGCCGTGTGGAGGACCACGGACCGTGAAAGTCCTTGTGGTCCTCACTTAGGCCTGGGGTTTGAAGGCTAGTCTAGGGGGTCTACTGGTTAGACTCCATAAGAGCCACCACGGCCCGTTATTAAGACCACGGACCGTGAAGGTGACTGTGGTCTGATGTCTGGCCTGGTGAAGCCCAATTCCTGACCATGGGTAGGTCAACTGACCGTGGACTTTATCACGGTCCGTGAATCCTGTCGTTGTTCACTGGTACATGTGATATTCTGCAGTTTTTTTCTAGGTCTGATTTTCGAGGTGTTACAATATCTCCCCCTTGGGATCATTCATCTTCGAATGAAGACTAAAATAGCTTAAATGGAGGGAATGAGCTGCAACCCTACTAGTAAACACTAAAGACTGATTTCTGACTGAACTGAGTTCCAAGAACATGCAAATATGCTGAAAAATGCAAGTAAAGACAGTAGGAACATGATGCTTAACTAATTTTACGCATGAATGATTGAAAAACTAAAGAGGAACTATTAGCTCAAGCTGGAGTGGAATCGGAGGGAAAGAGGTGGGGATACTTGGACTTCATGGCTGTTTCTGCTTCCCAAGTAGCTCCCTCTACGGACTGACTCCTCCATGAAACCTTGACTGAAGCGACTTCTTTGTTTCTCAACCTTCTAACCTAATGATCAAGAATCTCAACTGGTATATCCTCATACGAAAGACTATCTTTCACGACTACACTCTCTAATGGGACTACAGATGCTGGATCACCCACACACTTCTTCAGTAGTGAAATGTGAAAGACTGGATGAACTGCTGCTAACTCTGCTGGCAACTCTAACTCATAAGCCATTTTACCAATCTTTTTCAGAATCTTGTAAGGGCCTACATATCTAGGACTGAGCTTCCCTTTATTGTCAAATCTCATCACCACTTTCATAGGCGACACTTTCAAGAAAACCCAATCATCAACTTAGAACTCTAGTTCCCTTCTCCTTACATCTGCATAAGACTTCTCGCGACTCTGGGCTGTCTTAAGTCTATCTCTAATGACTTGCACTTTCTCCATAGCTTAATGGACTGAATCTGGCCCTATCAAGGCTGCTTCACCTACTTCAAACCAACCAATAGGAGATCTGCATCTACTCCCACACAATTCCTCATAAGGGGCCATCTGAATATTGGAATGGTAGCTATTATTGTAGGCGAACTCTATAAGAGGAAGGTGATCATCCCAACTACCCTTGAAGTCGATCACACAAGCTCTCAACATGTCCTCTAAGGTCTGAATGGTATGATCTGCCTGACCATCCGTATGTGGATGAAATTTTGTGCTAAGATTAACCTGAGTACCAAGACCTTTCTGAAATGACTTCCAAAAATGAGAGGTAAATTGAGGACTTCTATCTGAGATGATAGACAAAGGAACCCCAACAGCCTGACTATCTTATTAATTTAAAGCTTGGCATAGTCCTCTGCCGAATCTGTAGTCTAGACTGCCAAAAAGCAAGAAGACTTAGTCACTATGTCAACTATCACCCAAATGGAGTAATGTTGTCTACGAGTACGAAGTAAACCTGTGATGAAATCCATATTGATCACTTCCTACTTCCAAGTAGGAATGTCGATCTCTTCAGTCATAACCCCTGGTTTTTGATGCTCTACCTTCACTTGCAGACAATTGGGGAACTTAACCACAAAATCTACTATGTCCCTCTTCATGCCATTCCACCAAAAGACTTCCCGCAGATCACGGTACATCTTAGTGGCGCCTGGATGAATAGAGTACCTGGAATTATGGGCTTCTGTAAGAATTTATTTTCTCAACTCGCCCATATTAGGAACGCATAATCGACCCTAGTAGCGAAGCACACCATATCCCCCTTGGGAGAATACGTCAACTCTCAGTTGATGGACTGCACCCTTGAGTTTGAGCAATATCGGATCACTGTCTTACTTTTCCTTAACCTCCACTACCAATGAAGATTTTAATCTATTTTGAACTGTCACACCACCATCTGATATGCTCATAAGACGAATTCCTAAATGAGCAAGCCTGTGAACACATTTACATGAACACCATACAAGTAGTGCCTCCAAATCTTGAGTGCAAACACCACTACTGCAAGCTCGAGGTCATGAGTGGGATAGTTCTTCTTATACACCTTAAGTTGTCTGGAAGCATAAGCTATAACCTTACTTCGCTGCATCAACACACAACCTAGGCCGACTCTGGATACATCACAATAAATCACATAACTGTCTGAACCCTCTAGTAGAGTCAAAACAGGAGTTGTAGTCAAACTAGTTTTCAATTATGCGAAGTTTTTCTCACAATCATATGACCACTGAAACTTGATCATCTTCTGAGTCAACCTAATCAATGGTGAGGCTATGGATGAAAATCCTTCCACGAACCTTCTGTATTAACCCGCTAGACACAAGAAACTTCTGATATCTGTAGGAGAGGTAGGTCTGGGCCATTGTTTCACTGCTTCTATTTTTTGGGAATCCATTTGGATCCCTTCACTGGACACTATATACCTAAGGAAAACAACTGATTGTAACCAAAACTCGCACTTGTTAAATTTGGAGAATAACTGGCAATCTTTGAGAGTTTGCAGAACAACTCTCAAATGACTCGCATGTTCTTCCTCATTCCTAGAGTAAATGAGGATATCATCAATAAAGACGATAACGAACAAGTCCAAATACTGCTTGAACATCTGTTCATCAAATCCATAAAACCTGCAAGATTATTGGTTAGTCCAAATGACATAACTACAAATTCATAATGACCATACCAAGTTCTGAAGGCTGTCTTCGGAATGTCACTATCTCTTACTTTGAGTTGATGATAACTCGATCTAAGGTCTATCTTTGATAAATGACTAGCACCTAGAAGTTAGTCAAACAAGTCATCAATCATGGGGATGGGATATTTATTCTTGATTGTGACTTTGTTCAAATGCCTATAGTTGATGAACATTCTAAGAGAACCATCTTTCTTCTTCACCAACAACACTGATGCACTCCATGGCGAAATACTAGATCTGATGAAGCCCTTGTCTAGAAGGTCTTTCAACTACTCTTTGAATTCCTTAAGCTCAGCTGGAGCCATTCTGTAAGGAGAAATAGAAATAGGTTCGATATCTGGAAGGAAATCAATTCCAAAGTCGATTTCCCTTTCGGGAGGACCTCCGAGAAGATCTTTTGGAAACACTTCTGGAAACTCATTAACCACTGGAACTGACTCAAGAGTTGGGGTTTCAGAGCTTGAATCCTTAACCCGAACTAGATGGTAGAGATAACCCTTATAAATTATTTTTCTGGCCTGAAGGTAAGAAATGAATCGACCCATAGGCGCTTAGATACTACCCTTTAATTCTAAGATTGGTTCGTTTGGAAACTAAAAACGAAAAATCCTAGTTCTATAATCGATTGAGGCATAACAACAATGTAACCAATATATGCCTAGAATGACATCGAAGTCTACCATTTCTAACTCTACAAGATCTGTTGAGGTGACTTTCTGAGAGACCGTGATAGGGCAATTTTTGTATACCCGTCTAGCTATAGCTGGGTCACCGATTGGAGTAGAAGCTAAGAGGTTCTGAGAGAGTTTCTGAGCTAACATCAAACTTAACTGCTATATAAGGAGTAACAAAGAAAAAAGTGGCCCCTGGATCTAACAAAGCATAACATCGAGATCAAAGACTCGTAACATACGAGTGACTACATCAGGAAAATCTTCTTGATCCTGGTGAGCCTGGAGAGAATAGAGCCTATTTTGGTGCTATCTGACACTAGTACCAGATGAGTAACCCTACTGAGTCGGGAGACTTGCTGGTGCCGCTGAGGTTGTGGACTGAGCTTTACCATTGCCTCCTTGACCCTGTTTAGAAGGACAGTCCCTCAACCTGTGACTAGACTGACCACATCTAAAGCATCTTTCCTTTCCTGCAAGGCACTCGCCCGGATGGTTCTTACCACACTTAGGGAAATTGGGTAGGTATTGGTACCTAAAGCACTTCCCTAAGACTTAGAGAATGATGCTCTACCCTTCTGATCTTGTCTGAATTTGGAGGAAGGAACACTAGCTGATGAAGGTGCTGGAGCTGAAAATTTCTGATGACCCTGCGAGCGATTTCCACCCCCTGATTTCTGCTTAGAATAGTCATAGTTTTCGATCCTAACCTTCTTGTTCTCCTTTGCCTGTTCCCTAAGCTTATCACCCTCAACCTGTTGAGCATGAGTCATGAGCCTAGGGATGCTCATATTTCCCAATAAAATATCATTTCTACACTATGTCTTCACCAAGTCGGACACTCTATATAGAAACTTATTCATCTGAGCCCTGGAGTCAACAACCATGTGAGGAGAATGCTTGGAGAGTTGGGTAAACTTGAGCCCATACTCTTGGACTGTCATGCTACCTTGTCTTAAGTTCATAAATTCCTGAGCTTTCGCCTCCTTTAGCTCTCTTAGGAAAAACCTATCCACGAAGGTCTCACTAAAGCAATTCCAAGTGATAGGAACTACATCTGTACCCCTATTCTTTTTCCACTAAGTATACCAGATATGAGCCACATCCTTAAGTTGGTAAGATGCTAACTCAACCCGATTATTCCCAGTTACCTGCATCACTTCAAAGATCTTCTTGACCTCATCAATGAAGTTTTGGGGATCCTCACCAATCTGCGATCCTAAGAACTCTAGCGGATTCATCCTAACAACATCTCGCACTCAGGCCACATATGACTGAACTTTAGCATTTGTCGGAACTAGAGCCCGCTGATTATTCTGGTTGGCCACACTCTTAGCCAATATCTGAATAGCGTTCCAGATTTCGTCATTCGAAACTTCTTGATTTGGGACTGAAGGAGCTGCGTTTGTGTTCCTGGCATTCACATTCCTGTTGTTAGCCCTACGAGGAGATATGATCACTGAAATGTAAAACGTCAAGTTAGAATGGAATTAGATTATACCTTACGCACGATAAGAGTAACAAGAGAATGAAGATTTTTCCTAAAACACTTTGTAGCCTCCCTCTCATTAGATGTGGTGCACTTCACACCCATGAAAAGGACCCTACTTAGTGCGGCTTTTCAGACATTTTAGGACTCTTAAACCTAATGCTCTGATACCAAGTATGTCACACCCCGAGCTACCCCCGAGATGCGGACACGGGATCTAGGATCACAAGTGACCCCAAGCTAACCCTGCTGGCATAATTATGAGCATACTAAAGATAAACTTAGAAATAAAATTTATGCAGAACCTAATCATAAATAAATCTAAAATGATGGGGAAAACCCATATACTAAAACTGAATATCAAATCTGAGAGTTTAATAAAAAAGAAACAACAAACTCAAATTACTAAGTTGAATCTAACTATGTCTAAAAATAGCCTCTAACTGACTAGAAGTTCTTGGACATCCCCCAGCCAAGTCTAGAAAAACAGAAACTAAAACAATGAAAACATGACTATTGTCCTCGAAAAATGAGGACTAACACTGATGCTGCTGAACTGGAGATCGGGGACCGATATAAGCATGATCTGGTTGTTGAGAATTTGAACCTACATCATAAGAAGATGTAGCGCAGAGTATGAATCAGTAATTGAAAGGTACACAACATGTATGATAGAGTAAAGCTGAAATAAACATATAACTGAACAAGCAATAAAGCAAGAGTATAATCTGAACATGATATAGATACTGAATACTGAACTAACAAAATGCAATGACCAAATTTAGACCTGTTGATGTTGAATATTGATTATAGTGAAATGTGGTAAATGCAAGGGAGTGTGACTTAACTGTGGGATCTACTAATAACCGATAATAAAACCACATGTGCTAAATGTGGAGTCCTATGTATACGCCTCACCGAGATGACCCAATACACCCAGTCAAATGTGTAGAGGCATGTTGGCGTCATCACTAAAATGATGCCCAAAGAGGGTACTTACAACCTACGTGGCTCATAGTTCTGGGACTATATAGGTAACTGACCCTAATCCAACTCGGTTATATGCTACTCCCAATAGATTAAATGATTAAGACATTATGACTGAATTTTTATAATATACTAGATAGCTCAAAGTTGACATGCGAACTGAGAATGCACATTAATATACTGAAAGTAATGCAGTCAAAAACTGAGGCATATATATCTGAAATTTGGAACTATCTGAATTAGCTTGTGTAATTCAAGAACTAAAGAACTACCAAGGTAGGGTTTTGAAATTCATGCAATGAATGAAGTAATAACATGATAATTTGATTTGGAACATATAAATATCTAATTCATGATAATATGCTGAAGTTCTACAAACCCTAGGTCTAGTTAATAATAGGGAATCAAGAATTTGACTAAATTCTAGGAACCTAATGGCCGAAAGGAACCCACTAGTAAAATCGCACATAACTGATGATGAATTTCGCGGAGAAATCCTTCGATTTCTGGGTTGGAACTGGAGGAAACTGGTTGCGTTCTAGAACTTGGGTTGCTCGACTTTTTATACTCTTTCGCTACTAATTTTCTAAGTTTTGATTAATGATCTGATTTAGGTAAGTTCTAGTTGTGTTTCTAGGATAAAACTGACCAAAACCACAGTGTTAAAACGACGTAGTTTAGAGGTCCAACGAAATAGGAAAAGACCAAAAGACCCCTGACTTCAGTTGCAGACGGGGCTGACCACTCTAACTTTCACGGACCATCAAAGAGACCATAGACCGTGAAGTGGGTCGTAGTCTTTGGTCCAGGAGCGGGGGGTTTTAGGGTCTGGTCTACGAGCCCCTACCACGGCCCGTGTGGAGGACCACGGACCTTGAAAGTCCCTGTAGTCCTTACCTGGGCTGAGGTCTGGAGGCTCAGGGTTAGGGGTCTACTGGCTGGCCTTCACGGATCCTACCACGAGCCGTGTGGAGGATCACGGACCGTGAAGGTCCTCTTGGCCCTCACTTAGGCTTAGGGGTCTGAAGGCTAGTCTAGGGGGTCTACTGGTTAGACTCCACGAGAGCCACCACGGCCTGTCATCAAGACCACAGACTGTGAAAGTGACAGTGGTCTGATGTCTGGCCTGGTGAAGCCCAAGTCCTGACCACGGGCAGGTCAACGAACTGTGGACCCTATCATGGTCTGTGAACCCTGCCGTGGTTCACTGGTTCAGGTGAAATTCTACAATTTTTTTCTAGGTATGATTTTCGAGGTGTTACAAGAGTTTTCGCCATTCAGTCACATATGTGCTTCTTGAAAAGGTCGTGAATAGTAGGCACAGTATGGAGGAACCCTATAAGCACCCGACGCTCCTGAGTAATAATCCGGGAAACTTTTGGGGTTAATTAACATACAGCTCATTCTCAAAGATTTGTACATCCCGTGTACGCACCACCTATTTTGCTCCGTGGACAGATGGACGTGCTCAACTGGTATGCCAGGAGGGTCATGGGCCTCACCGGTGCTAATGGCATCAAAGGCTAAGGTTTGTGTGCCACTGGAACTTGAGCCGGATTGTGACTCTCCTGAAGGTTGGACCCCCTCCTCATACTGAAGGTAATTTCATGACTTGATGAGATCTCCTCATCGAACACCACCACTTGCCTATTTTGGTGCCACGTGGAAAAAGGAGCAGTGGGAGAGCCTCTAGTATGCTCAGGTGCGTACTTCTCACCACTAGACTCATCTATCAGCTGCCGAGATAGGGCCATCGACTTTGTTTTTCCTCACCGTTGATATGTAGGAGTATGTTTGGGTGCCATGAGAACTGCAAGGGACTTGTTAGTATTCAAAGAAACCCAAAACAAATCAAGAAAAAAAATTGAAAACAAAATGTAAACTTAAAAAATTTGAGGGCAGTAGCTGTTTTTTAGATCAATGGTAGGTACCCACAGACCCTCGTTGGAACGATAGACCTTCAATGCCTACCATAGGTTGAGAAGCCAACTTTTGGTCCTCTACGGTGGAACAACAATCTACCAGAATGGTCCATCAATTAAACAACGTACTGTAAGCCAGACCAAGGTTAGAAACTTCAACTATTGGAATTTGAGACTGATCGACGAGGCCAAACCTGCGGTCCGTAGGTTGAACCACGGCTCGTAAGTCGTGGGCGTCAACCAGCACTAATGCAGACTACAATTTCACTTAGTATTCAACAATTTTCAAATCAACACTTAACACTTACACTATGTCTAGAATATGTATTTCAACACATTAACATGGTTTTCTATAACCCCTAGGGTTCCAACCACAGAATTCATACTTAAAATCAAAATTTAATCGAAAACCTAAGTTAAGAAGCAAACTACAACAAGCTAAGCGAAAATTCCAAACACATTAATAGACAACACTCAAAACACCTTCGTTCCAAGGGTATTTTAGAAATAAATATATTAATTTTAACATGCAATTTATACTCAAGGTTAAGTGCAACTTTGTGATTTCAAATAAGTAATGAACAGGTCAAGGGTTTGAAATCAATTACTTTACAAGTGATGCAAAGTTACGTGAGTGTTCCACAAAGATTTTCTAAACCTTAAGCAAGTAGTGACACCAAACCCACAACATGTGCCCTTCATGGACAGTAGATTTTGGGACGGGAGAGAAATGGAAAAAGTAGGGAGTGAATTTCGGGAGAATATAAAAATGGATGGGATTTATAGGGGGTTTGAATGGTATTGAAATGTTGGGAAGGGGTAGAGTTGTTTATATAGAGAGTTGTAACTGTTTAGGAAGAAAGAGGGAAATGGGTGATGTTTCAAATGAAGGGTTTTTTATTGAATTTGGTCGTGGGTCGGGTCTACTGTTAACCCTAAATCGGACTCACGAAACCCAATCGACGGTCTGTGAGTCAATCGATTGTCCATTGATGGCTTTCGTAGTTCTACGTGACACTTAATAAAATTTTAAAAACATACCTCGGATCTAAGGATGCCATCTACGGTCCGTCCATTCAATGATAGACCGCTTGTGGCACTCGTAGACCACTGCACCAACACATATTTTTGAAGATTTTTCTTTGCTTTTATACACACGTAGCAAACGTTGGGTCTTCCTTTTTACATTTTTTTTACTCTTTTTAGACACGGACCCTATACTGCCCTAGTCTAGCCAAATACTAAGACTCAAAAAAAATAAAATTCCATAAAATACTCAACATAAATAAAATAATCAATAACTCCTAAAATTGGGTAGATTTTACATCTTGGGTTGCCTCCCAAGTAGCGCTTGATTTGGCATCGCGACACGACACAAACATCTTGATTACTTAGACTTCGTCAATGCTCTATTATTCTATCACCTCATTGACACTCTCAGAATGTCCCAAGTAGATCCTTATTTGTTGACCGTTCACCTTTAACCTTGTTCCTTCATTGTTCTCGAGTTCAACCACTATGTGTAGAAATACTTGTGTCACTTTGAATGGAAAAGTCCACTTGAACTTCAGCTTACCAGGATACAGGTGCAACCTTGAATTAAATAAGTGTACCAGATCACCAGGAACAAATTTGCTATTATCAATCCTTTGATCATGATACTTCTTCATTTTCTTCTTGTACAAGGCTGAACTTTCATACGCTTTTAGGGGAAACTCATCGAGCTCATTCATCTCATTCAATCTTAGATTTGATGCGGCACCCCGATCCAAATTCAGCTTCTTGACTTCCCACATCACTTTGTGCTCCAACTCTACAGGCAAATGACAAGACTTTCCATATACAAGTTGGTAAGGGGTCATACCTATGGGAGTCTTCAATGCATGAAGTAGGCATATAGAGCATCATCAAGCCTTATTGACCAATCAGTTTTGTTTGCATTCACAGTCTTAGGAAGGATTTGCTTAATCTCTCTATACGACACTTCAACTTTCCCACTAAACTGCGAGTGATAAGGGGTTACTATATTGTGGTGAACACCATACCTTTGAAGCAATGACTTGAATAACTTATTACAAAAGTGAGAACCTCCATCGCTAATAATTGCCATTGGTGTGCTAAATCTTGAGAAAATATTCTTTTTCAGAATTGTGGTGACACTTTTTCCATAGTTTTTTGAAAGCGCGACTGCTTCCACCCATTCAAACACATAGTCAACGGCTACAAGAATATACTCTATCCAGTTCGAGCTCACAAACGGACCCATCTAGTCAAGACCCCAAACATCAAACAACTTAACCACTAGTATAGGATTCATTCGGAGTTGTTGCTTCCATGAAATTCCTCCTCTTGTTGACAACGATCACAAGACTTGGCGAAGTCATGAGCATCTTGGTGGATAGTAGGCCAGTAATAGCCACACTACAAGATTTTATGAGCAGTCGAGATACCACTATGGTTCCCACAATAGGGGACGAATGACACACCTCTAATATACTCATCATTTCGACTTCGAGCACACAACGATGAATAATCCCATCAGCGCAAATACAAAACAAGTAAGGCTCTTCCCAAAAAAAATTCTTCACATCAGACATGAATTTTCTTCTTTAGTGAAATGATAAATCTGAATGCACCAAATCACTTGCCAAATAATTGACAAAATCTACGAACCAAGGAATAAAATCAAAAGAAGCAACCAATACTTGTTCATCGGGGAATGCATCATTTTTCTCAACTTCATCTTCTAACTTGACCATAGCCTCTTCTTCTAATCTGGACAAGTGATCATCCACTTGATTTTTTGTTCCCTTTCTATCTTTCACTTCGAAGTCAAATTATTGCAACAATAATACCCATCTATTAGTCTTGGTTTTGCATCCTTCTTCACCATAAGATATCTCCATGCTGAATGATTTGTATGCACAATAACTTTAGTGCCAAGAAAATAGGATCTGAAATTCTCAAATGTGAAGACTACAACAAGTAATTCTTGTTCAGTAACAGTATAGTTCTTTTGCACAACAGTCAAAGCTATGCTCGCATATTATATGGGATGAAGACTCTTCTCTCACCTCTGCCCCAATACTATGCCAAGGGCCACCCCACTCGCATCACATATCACTTCAAACGGTTGTCCCCAATCCAGTGAAATAATGATTGGTGTGGAAGTCAACTTCTCTTTCAACCCAATGAAATGCTCTCAAACAAGCATCATCAAACTCAAACTTAGACTCATTTTCGAGTATCCTACACAATGGGTGTGCAATTTTCATGAAGTGCTTTATGAACCTCCTATAGAAACCTGCATGCCCTAGAAAACTTCTAACACCTTTTATAGATATTGGTTGTGGTAGTTTTTTTATTACAACTTTAGCTCTATCAACTTCAATTTCTTTTCTTGAAATTTGATGGCCTAGAACTATACCTTTTTTTACCATGTAGTGACATTTTTCCCAATTGAGCGCAAAATTACACTCTTCACACCGCTTCAGAACATCACCTAAATGAATCAATAAATCATCAACTAGAGAGAAATCATCCATAAATACCACAATTATTTCCTCAACAATATCCAAAAATATTGACATCATGCAACGCTGAAAAGTCACTGGCGCATTACACAACCCAAATGTAATCCTCTTGAAAGCAAAAGTCACATATGGACAAGTGAAGGGGGTCTTTTGTTGGTATTTCGAAGCTATAGAGATCTGATTGTAGCCCGAATACTCATCTAGAAAACAATACCAACCTTTCCAACAAGACTATCTAGCGTTTTGTCCATGAACGGCATCGGGAAGTGATCTTTTTTGGTGCACTCATTAAGCTTACGATAGTCCATACAAACTCTCCAACCAGTCACCAGTCTCATTGACACGAGCTCATTCTTTGTATTAGGAACTACCGTGATTCCTTCCTTCTTTGGCACACATTGCACTAGGCATACCCAACTACTATCAGCAATAGGATAAACAACTCCACCCTCTAACCACTTGATGATTTCTTTCTTCACAACCTCTTGCATCGGTGGATTCAATCTTCTTTGTTGTTCAACGCTTGGCTCTCTATCCGGCATAAGTTGAACTATATGAGAGCAGTTACCCGGTGGGATATCGATAATATTAGCAATAATCCGTCTGATAGCCTTTTTGAATCGCTTCAAGACAGATATCAATGACTTCGCTTTCCTTTCATTCAAGTTAGCAGCAATAATAACCGACAAAGTATTATTTTGACCCAGAAACATATACCGCAAATGAGATGGAAAAGCCTTGAGCTCCAACTTTAGAGGCTCTTCAATAGATGGTTGTGCAGGCGTAGTGTCTCGATCCTTTAAGTCAAGATCTTACTTATTCGGTTGACGATGAGGAAAATTTACTTCATCAAGTGCAACTACTAGCTCATCATATTCATTGATTCCATCTCCATCAAAATTCATGATCACAGCAGCTAATGCCTCAACACGAAGTCTCTCCTCAATAGACATTGTTGGCCTTTCCTCAACAACATGATTTACTACTGACACTGCCTTAAGATCACTAGTATGCCTCGTAGATAGGCATATGTTAAAAATGACCTCTTCATTGCTCAAACGAAACTTCATCTGCCCCTTTTCCATATTAACCAATGCACGCCCAATAGCTAGAAATGGTCTCCCTAAGATGATGGGGACCTCAAAATCCACTTTACAATCTAGTATAACAAAGTTCACCGGAAAGATAAATAAGTCAACCTTTACAAGGACATCTTGCAGCATCCCAATTGGTCTTTTCACAGTTCGGTCTGCCATGAGTAGCTACATTGCAGTCAGTTTGGAGCTCCCAAGACCAAGTTCTTATATATAGACAGCAGCATCAGATTAATGCTAGCACCAAAGTCACATAGAGATTTGGCGAAGTGAAACATACCAATCGTTCAAGGGATAGTAAAAGCTCTATGATCCTCTTTCTTATGCATTAACGACCTCGTAGTAATTGCACTATAATGTTGCAGCTTGTCATCATCTTCCAAATTTACAGCCCTCTTCATAGTGACCAGATCCTTTATAAATTTCGCATAACCCAGCATTTGCTCAAGTGCCTCAATCAAAGGAACATTTACCGACAACTGCTTCAGCATAGCTATAAACATTGATGTTTTCCTTATTCTGTCTTCTTTACCAACCTTTGTTGGAATGGAGGAGGAGGTTTTAGCATTTGAATGATCTTTTGTGTCAC
The DNA here is from genome assembly GCA_029582385.1 of Solanum tarijense. Classification (NCBI taxonomy): domain Eukaryota; kingdom Viridiplantae; phylum Streptophyta; class Magnoliopsida; order Solanales; family Solanaceae; genus Solanum; species Solanum tarijense. The sequence goes on from JAJONW010001330.1 coordinate 89,219, forward strand.
CTTAACTTCCTTCTCGTTTTGATCTTTTGGCTCATCAACTACCTCAACTTTGTCCTCTACATTGTGTTTTGAACTTTCCACTCCAATCGGCATGGGAGGGTCTATAGTGTTTTTTTCCTGCTCAAGTAACGACTGCCATGCAATGACCATCATTTTTTGAATTCTGAATAGTGTTGCTAAGAGGTGTTCTTAGCTGACACGGGTTTACACTTGCAGACAACTGGCTCAACTGCTACTTAATTTTCTTAATCAATATTGCATGTGCCTCAACTTTTTGACTGATGCTAGATAGATCATTATGCATCTCCTTCACATTATCATCAATCGAATAAGATCTTTTCGTCATTTTGTGCATCATATCTTCAATGCATTTTATACTTGATCCATCATCTCTGTTCCCAAGTGGAATGTAAGGTCCACTCTTCTCATTCTTGGTGCCATAGCTAGTCTGGTTGCAGTTGTTGTCACAATTGAAATTTCCATCACGGACATAGTTTCCTTCACGATTGTAGTTACCATAGTGTTGACCTTGGTTTCATTTACCTTGGCACCAATATTTCGAATTGGATACTTAGTTGTTAGTCCGGAAACCCCCCATTTGATCATTCACCATATTCACATCCTCCTCATAAATGTACTCATCAGCAGGTGGTGCTCTAGTTTGATAGTTCACAACATTCACCTTCTGTGCATTTCTGTTGACATGTTTCAACACTAAGCCAATTTATATTCTCAATTGGGCCATCTCCTCACGAATATCATCGTTAGACTGACTTGGTGCGGTTTGGTAAACAAACATACTCCTTCCATTGTTTTCCTTTCTAGTGCTCCATGCCTTGTTATTCTTAGAGATCTTTTCAAGCTTCTTGGTTATCTCTTGAAATGTGCATGCTCCATAAGATACTCCAGCAATAGTATCTTGTACAACTTTTCCATTATCATCTTGTCCTTTGTAGAAATACTTTTTAAGTGACTCGTCATCTATGCGGTGGTTTCGTACACTTCTCATAAATCCTGTAAATCTATCCCATGAGCTGCTCACCGACTCTCCCACTAGAGCTACAAAGTTATTGAGCCTATCCTTGAGATTCAACTTCTTGGACAACGAAAAATACTTCTCTGTGAATACATTGTGCAGCTGGTCCCAAGTTGTGATCGAGTTGTATGGCAACTCAAAAAACCATATTGTAGCATCACCTGTCAACGACAGTGGAATAACCCTTAAGCCGATCAAATCCATATCAAATACGGTCAACCCATACTACTCAAGCAGACACTTTTCAATTTGCTCATAAGAGAATATGGATCTTCTGATGGTAACTCAGCAAACAACCCTCTAACTGTAAGCATTTGCATCAAACTGCTGGTCCCTACAAAAGTTTATCTCAGAGGTAATGGAGGGACAAATATAGCACAGGTCAATCCCACAGTATTATGATCAACCCTGTAATTATCGCAAATGCCCGGTGTCTGCTGATTTTGCAATCCTTTCACATTTTCAACTCGTGGGATACCCTGAATATGACCGGGCACATCCAATACTCCAGGAGGATACAAACTAGGTCCACCCCCTTAACCCTGTACTATTGGATCATTCTGTATCTCAAGATTTAGGCCTCTTCCAACCATTTTTTTTAGAGTTCTTCTTAATTCTGGATCATAGGGAGTCGGGGGATTGTCTCGACTCCATGCACTTGGAATACACTAGAGATAAGACCTATAGAAAACAAAAACAACATAAAAATGTAAAATCAGGAAATACTTGACTAAAGTTCAATAATGAAATCAGTCTAATCTAAAAGTCGTATTCCCCGGCACCGATGCTAAAATTTGATACGCCAAATTATACCTCTCTAAAGAAGTATAAGCATTCGTTGTCAAATAAAGAACCTAACTTTTAGATTAAGGTCGATCCCACGAGGAATATATTCTAGACATAGGCTAACTTACAATTATCTACGTTTAGTCAAACTTCTTTCGAAAAAGGGGGATTTATAAATAAGATAATAGTTGATTGATATGAAGTAACAAGTAACAATTAACCACAATTCACAGTTTGAAATATCATTATGAGATGAAATCTAAGGGACAAGTTTTCCCCACAAGTGCTGAACGCAGTAATTCTAATAATAGTAACTCTATCTTAGTGTCAACATGCAAGGTTGGTAAGTTATGTATCTCCTAAATAATTAGTCCTCCAAATAGGGAATTTCACCACACAACTTGGTTCATCAACGGGTGTAAGTAAATCCTTACCCTTAACCCCAGATTAGCCTTCGTAGTAAGTGGGTCAGGCTATTAGATAGCTGATTATCACGTCTAAATCTCTGTTGTTTAATCCTTTGCTCATTTGTTACCTCTTTGGTCTGGCAAATAGGAATGAGGTGAGTCTAACGTTGGCCACCGTTAAAATGCTTTCTGAACGAAAGCATTAAAATTACATACATAAACACAATTCAAGAATTACTTAATTATTGGTTCTACTTTGTTAATTACTCGTGGTTCCCACAACCCTAGTTGTTGATTTATCTATTCATGCTTGAGTTATCACAACTTATATTTGTGTTTGAAATAGAAATCATGAACTTACACTTGGAATAGATGAAATCCAAAATCTTGAATTGAAAATAAAAACAAAATTGCATAAACACACTTTAAGAATTAAATGCTAAAAGAGTTTGCAAAGTAATTCTCAAAGCCAAATGTAAAGTCTCACAAAAGGTCTAACACCCAAAAAACCGAAAAATACAATTTCTATTTATAGAAACTAAATCCTAAACCAAGTAGGAAAAGAAAATATAGGAATTTCCTATCTGAGCAATTTTTATCTACGACAGCCGCCTACGGTCCATGAATAAATCAACGGCCAGTGGGTTGCTCTGTGGTTCAGCACTTGGCCAAAATCTTGTGGTCTTCAAATGATGGTCATCACCTATGGCCCATAGGTCTATGAATGGTCTGTCATGTCTCTCTGTTGTTCAAGTACTGGAACTCCTTTTCTCTGAATCAAACGACGACCATCATCCACGGTGTGTCACTCAAAATACAGGGTGTCTTCAGCCTCCGTGATTCCACCCTTAGTCAGAATTCCTTGAACACTCTAGCTACGGCTTCACCTATGGCACATCAAATAAATGACGGCTCATGGATGGGCTCGTGTGTTGCCAAAATTCTATTGGTTCAGCTACATTTAACTCTAACTACTCTAAATCGATTTCCTACAAAATTAGACAAAAACACCATCATATCTAATAATAAAAATACATAAGACGCATGCAAACTTCAAGTATAATGTATCAAAAATATTGTAAACGCATGGTACATCAGTAGTTTACCTTGAATCATATGGACCTGCTACATGACATCTCTAAGAAAGTATATATCTAAAGAGTTCATCTTGGTCGAATCAAGCCAACCAATCAGAGATCTATATTGTCTTTCATAAAATCCCTCAAATGGGGTTATCTCAATACTGGAGTGGTAATTTTTATTGTAGGCAAACTCTGCTAAAGGAAAGTGTTGATCCCATCAACACCAAAATTAATCACACGTTCTTGGATCATATCCTCTAACATCTAAGTCATCCGCTCGGACAGACCATTCATCTAAGGGTACCCAAATCATGTTGTAAAGCCCTCCAATAGTCAGAAGTGAACAATGATCCTCGCTTAAAGTCAATGGAAATAGGCACACCATGAAGTCGAACTATCTGACTGATGTAAAATTAGGCTAACTTCTTCATCATATTCTTTACCTGAACTAAAATGAAATGGGTCGACTTTGTGAGCCTATCAACAACCTCCCAAATAGAGTTATAATGTAATGACCCATTCGGTCATTTTGAATACTATATCTTTTTATTCCATATAAGACTCCTTTGGTAGATTCTAAGTGGGTATTTTGGACTATCCGTTAACTATAGTTATATAACTAATGTAATAATTTTAATAATTAATTTAGTTGGTCATTAATGAAAATATTTTATTAAAATTAGTAGTGGACCAATTTCACAAATTTTTTAATTAGTCATATACAATAATTAGGGTAGTAAATAATCTATAGAATAAAGGAAGATAAAATAGATGCACAGTTGCGAAAAAAAATTGAAACGGCAGCTTCAGGTGAGAATTTTCTCCAATTCTTCTAGTTACATTAATTATATTAATATGATTGAATTGTGATTAGTTTCATGATGTGTGAGGTATATAGTGCTAGTGGGATAGGTGTCAATTTTATTCATTGGTTTGTGGATTTTTTGGATAACAAGGTGAGGAAAAAAATATTTTGCAATGATGGATAGAGATTGGTTAATGGAGGAAATGAGACAATATAAAATATTGAATCATCTACGTTGCATGTAAGGTTTAGGTTAATTTTGAAGCTTGTTCTTCTTGCACAATAATGTAACAGGAAATTTTAATATGTGAATTCGGTTTTTAAATCTTTTACGATTATCATATTATGATTTCAGTTTTTGTTTAATTGGTATAAGTAACTAAATATAGGTGTATTATATTATATAGATACCATTATATTTATGTAATTTGAAGAGATTGAGTCTTAATCCTAGCTTGAAATTCAGGACAACATAAGACTTGACAAATTGATCGGCATCAAGATTAGGAACTTCATTATAGAATTGCATTTACTTACAAATTATGCATACTTGATAGATTGGGAACATTTGGAGACATTGAAGAATGGAAAAGAATTGGTGAATTAGTTTGCTTGTCTTGGGTTCTTCGGTTGAGGTAGATTATGATTTGTTTTATGTGATAGAGAGACTCTTAATAGTGATTAGTAGTCATTGAGTAATATTGTGAAATTTTCTATGTACTTAGTTGTTGTGTTTTGGGTGATTTATATGTTGTTGTGTTTGGTTTGTAGTCCCAAAACTATGAAATCCATAATATTGAACTTGTTTTATCAAAAGTGATGTCTTGAATAAAGAAGGCTTGATGAAATATTGTCACACCACAGGCCTACACCCTGGGCGTAACTATCACTCGAGAACCATTGCTGGTCCCCAAGCGAACCCTTGGTCTGGCTCAATACTCAACGAAAGACTTACTTAACAATATATGACCTCAATTTCCAAAGATTAACTCAATTGTCTCAAGATAAATAACTTAATATATTTAAAGTACTCAACTAGCCAAAGAGGCAACTCAAGTCTTAAACATTAACAATGAAAATGGAAATGACTTTTCAAAACACTAGTCTATGAAGCCTCTAATAACTATGATAGACGTCGGGACAAGACCCATACATCTTAATAAGACTGAAAATAGAAGTGGAATCCTCCGAAAGCGAGGAGGCTCGCTAAAGCAACTTTGGAACTGCAAGTGGAATCAACGAGGCGCCTGTTGATGACCCTGAATACCTATATATGTATCATAAAAAGATGTAGGCCAAATGGCGTCCGTACGTACTAGCATGCAAGGGAAACTCTAAAGCATAGACATAAGCTTGAACTGATAAAGAGGAAAAGCATACTTACCTCATCACAACTCAAGGATACTCAACTCAATTCAATATAAAATCAACAATAAAGATGCAATATAAAGAATGATTTTAAAACAGTAGATAATAACTCAATGTATATAAAAATGCAATATTAAACTCTTTACCATTATTTGGAAGATTCTCTAACCGACAATCATCACTATGAGAAACGTGATGATACAACATATTGCCCACGCTGTCAAACTTTCCTATACCTTTCCGGAGTATAAGGCATCCTCAACTAAGTGGATCCAAAAAGTTATGCTTAAAAGAAATTAGGAATCATCTAAAAAGGTATGATCCTTTACCCATGTTGGCATACATGGTTTATGAGGATTTTGAGTTGTTTGAACTCACCCTTATATCGGTGCTCAATAATACTCCCAAAAACATATATAACTGATGCTCATATGTTTAAAACATAACTCCTCCTCAATTTGAGATAATTTCTCAAAAGGTTCCCTCATAGGAGATAGCGCTCAAAACTCCTCATGAACTCATTCAGAAATCAAGGTTTCCTCTTGTTTTAAATATAAAATTGTTACATACTTGGGAATACTTAATTACCTTATACTCATTTTGAAATATGAACTCAACTCTCCACATTCTCATACTCATTTACTCAAGTCTTAAAAAAAGTTACGAATAATTGCAAAAGACTCCTCAAAACGAATTAAAAGACTTCTCGAACTCTACTCTTAATCTTTACTTTAATTCGAAATGAAGATTTAAGAGTTATGATTAAGATATGCATGTTCTCTCAAGGATTAATGAAGATTTGTGAATATCAAGTAGAGAGCATAGATAAGATTTGAGGGAACACACACGGGAAGAAGGACTGATGGGTAAGGATCTGGAGACCCTGGCGCACAGAGTGGCGTGGGGCGCCAGTCCCAAAACTTCAGAACGGTATTTGGGGCACACTAAGTGTCGCGCTGTGCTTGGCCCCAAACTACTGGGCATTAGTTGTGGCGTAGTGGTGGCGTGCTGCCCCACCATGCCCAGATTTTTGACAAATTTTTCTCCTCAATTCCAAAGACTTATTCATCTAGAATCGAATGACTTCTTTCAAAATCCTTTGGGATCATAAACCCAACTCCATTAAAACGAAAATCCACACCAAACCCACCAACAATAACATTAATTCGCAAGACCCTCACCTCAAGAACTCAACAGGACTTCATTATTAAAGAATGAAGCTACAACCTCAAGAATTTCCCAAGAATTCAAATCAACCAATATCAATAACGAAATTATGGATGAAAATAACATGATTGGCATGAGGGTGAACAAACCCATCACTATGAAAACTTACATACCTCGAAAGAATGAAATTCTTGGATAAAATCCTCAAAGCTCGCAAGATGACTAAAACTGATTCCAATATGTTTAGACCCCTAAAATATTAACAAGAAAGATCTAGGCTAGTGGGGGTAAGGAAAAGACCAAAATACCGCTCCTTAAAATGGATGGATTATCTTAACTAGACAGGCTACACTTAAATTGGCATATTTTCCTCATACAAATTCGAAATTTAGCAAACTCGGTAGCGTTGGAAAGAGAACTCAACGACCTTCGATTTGATATCCTAGGGGCCACCTAAATCATCCTGAGTTGAAAGTTATGGTCGTTTGAAGTTGACCCAAAACTCACAATTTAAGAATAACTTGCATTAATCTCAAATGTGCTATTTCTAATTTAGTTCCTTCTAAACTTAGCTCTTTCTAAGAATGCGGTGTTACAATATCTTCCCCTTAGGAATATTCATCCTTGAATAAGATTACTCTAAATAGAGATGATGGTGGAAACATCTAATACCCAACTCAAATACCCAACATGCAATTTAACAGAACACAACATATCAATTTGAAGAGTGTTATACAAATAGTCAATACCTTGGTCTGGAATTTCTTCGGAGGAAAAGAGATATGGGTATCTCTTCTTCATATCCTCCTCAGCCTCCGAAGTAGCTTCCTCAACAAATTGATTACTCCATAAGACCTTGACTGATGCTACCTCATTTGTTCTCAACTTACAAACCTGACGTCAAGTATCTCAACAAGTATCTCCTCATAAGATAAGATGTCCCTAATACCAATATTTTTAGTAGGTATAATAAGTGAAGGATCCCCTTACACTTCTTCAACATAGAAATGTGGAATACTGGAAGGGCTGCTGCTAACTCTGACGGTAGCTCTAACTCATAAGCTACATTGCCAATTCTCTTGGATATCCAATAAGGACCAATAAATCGGGAACTGATCTTTCCTTTTTTGCCAAATCTCATGACACCATTCATGGGTGAAACCTTTAAGTAAACCCAATCATCCACCTCAAACTCCAAGTCTCTTCTCCTAACATATGTATAGGATTTCTGACGACTTTGCGTTATTTTCAACCTTTCTTGAATGATCTTCACTTTCTCCATAGCTTGATGAACCAACTATGGTCCTATCAACCAAGCTTCACCAACCTTATCCAATAATAGATATACATCTTCTCCTATAAAGAGCCTCATAAGAGGCACTGGATGCTAGAGTGGTAACTGTTATTGTAACCAAACTCTATGAGAGGTAAGTGATCATCCCAATTACCTTTGAAATTGATCACACATTCCCTCAACATATCCTCTAAAGTTTGAATCGTATGCTCTGCTTGACCATAAGTCTGAGGATGGAAAGAAGTACTCAATTTTACCTTCGAACCCAAACATTTTTTGGAAAGACTTCCAAAATTGTGCGATGAATTGAGCACCTCTATCTGAAATGATAGACACAAGAACTCCATGAAGTCTGACTATCTCTTGGATATATAATCAGGCATAATCTTCTACTGAATAGATAGTCTCTACCGATAAGAAATAGGTTGATTTAGTCATCCAATCTATAATCACCCAAATTGAATTATGTTGTCTCCGAGATCGCAAAAAACCAGTAATAAAATCCATATTGATCATCTCCCACTTCCATTCTGGAAGATCTATATTTTAAGCCATACCATCAGGCCGTTGGTGCTCTACTTTGACATGATGGCAATTTGGGAACTTAGCAACGAACTTTGCAATAGACCTCTTTATACTACTCTACCAATAGACTTCTCTCAAGTCACAGTACATCTTTGTGGAACCAGTTTGGATAGAGTATCTGGAACTATGAGCTTCCTCCATGATCCTCTCTTGGAGTTCATCCACCATTGGTACACACAATCTACCTTTGATACCTCAACACACCATCTCCCCCTTTTTCAAACGCCAACACTTTTTGCTTATGAACATTGGCCTTCAATTCAAACAAAACAGGGTGTTGGTCTTGTTTCTCTTTCACTTCAGACACTAGTGATGATTCAGCCCCATTATAACCACCACTCCACCTTCATTGGAATCCAACAACCAACTCCCAATCGTGCAAGTCTGTGCACATCTTTGGCCAATTCTTTCTTGCCCTCCTCAACAGGGGTTGTACTACCCATAGATAATTAACCTGCTTATAGCACCATCAATCACATTAGCCTTACCTGGGTGATAGAGAATCCTCATGTCATAATCCTTGAGTAACTCCAACCACCTCATCTGTCTTAGATTAGGTTCTATCTAACTGAAAACATACTGGAGACTTTTGTTATTGCTGAACACATAGACATGAACACCATACCGATAGTGACGCCATATTTTCAAGGCAAACACTAGAGCAGCCAACTATAGATTATTCTTGGGTAGTTCTTCTCGTGAATCTTAAGCTCTCTAGAGGCATAAGCTATAACTTTGCCATTCTGAATCAATACACAACCAAGTTCAACTCTGGATGCGTCACAATACACAATAAAGCCTTGTTTACCCTCCGATATAGTCAACCCTAGGAAGTAGATAATCGGGTTTTCAATTCCTGAAATCTTTTCTCAAAAACATCAGACCATTGAAACTTTGTTGTCTTTTAAGTCAACTTTATCAACGGGAATGAAATAGATGAAAACCCCTCGACAAACCTCTTATAATAACCAACCAATCCTAAAAAACTCTGAATATCAGTTGGAGATGTGGGCCTGGGCCAGTTCTGCACTGATTCAATCTTCTGAGTGTCAGCTTGGATACTTTTTCTAGATACAATGTGGCCTAAGAATGTCACCGACTCAAGTCAAAAATCACACTTAAAAAATTTAGCATACACTTCTCTATCTTTGAGAGTTTGGAGAACTACTCTGAGATGATTAGCTTGATGTTCCTCGTCGAATAAATTAGGAGGTCATCAATAAACACGATAACAAACATGTCAAGATAGGGCTTAAACACTTTGTTCATAAGATCAATGAACGTTGCAGGAGCATTAGTCAAGCCAAAAGACATAACAAGAAACTCGTAGTGACCATAACGAGTCTTGAATAATGTCTTCAGGATGTTACTTTGTCTTACTCTCAGTTGATGATAGTCAGATATGAGGTCTATCTTAGAAAAACAAGTGGCGCCCAGAAGTTGATCGAACGGATCATCAATTCTCAAAAGTCTATACTTATTCTTTATAGTAACCTTGTTCAAATGATGGTAATCAATACACATCCTAAGATAACCATATTTCTTCCTCATAAACAAGATCGGAGCTCCCCAAGGTGAAACACTTAGTCGAATAAAACCCTTCTCGAGAAGATCCATCCACTTTTCTTTCAACTCAGTTATAGCTATTCTATATGGAGGAATAGAAATAGGTTGAGTATCAGGAAGAATTTCTATACCAAAATCTCTTTCTCTCTCATAAGGGACTCCGGGAAGATCATCTAGAAAGACCTCTGGAAACTCACTCACAACTGGAACTGACTGAATAGGCGGTGTCTAAACACTAGAGTCATTAACTCGAACAAAGTGATAGATGCACCCCTTGGAAACTAACTTTCTGGCCTTAAGGTATGAAATAAAACGACCCTTAGGCACTGCTAAATTACTCCTCCACTCTATAACAAGCTCATTAGGAAACTGGAATACTACTCGAGTTCTATAATAAACTAGGCATAACAAGCATGAAGTCAGTCCATACCTAGGATAACATCAAAGTCCACCATGTCTTATTTGACTAAGTCAGCCATGGCTTCCTTGTGATTGATAAAGATGGTAAAATCACGATAAACTCTCTCAGCTACAATAGACTCGCAAACAAGTGTGGAAACATTGAAGGGCTCAAGAAGTCGCTCGGGAAGAATATCAAATATCATAGCAATATATGGAGTCATAAAAAATAGACTTGCACATGTATCATGCAATGAATATACATCAAAAGTAAAGACTTTGATCATACCAGTGATAACATCGGGTGAATTCTATTGCTTTTGGCGACTGGTTATAGCATACAGACAGTTTGCTCCTCCTCTTGTCCCTAAAATAGCTCCTTTAGGTGCAGCTCTATCTGCTGGAACTGCTAATGAATATTGGGCTCTACTGCCCCCATTACCACTACCTTGCTTGTTCTTAGGGCACTCTCTCATGAAGTGACATGTCTAACCACACTTCAAGCAACCAGTGAAGCCATCACGACATGCTCCCGAGTGGTTTCTACCACACTTAGCACATGTAGGGGTCTAATTGGCCCTTTGTGCCACACAACCTTTAGAATGGATAGGTCGAGCTCGGAAGTTCTATGAATTCTGATTCCTAAACTCACCTCTGTTCTTTGACGCAGATGCACTAGCAGATGATAGAACATGTCTGGTTGGCCTTTGTTGAAAATATTACAAGTTCACATTTCCAGTCTTCTGATACACATACTGATTACATGTCGTCTTAGCTTTCTTGATGCGGAACTCCTCTTTATCTCCCAACTTATCTTCCTCAACCTCATGCACATGGATGATAAGCCATGATATGTGTATGTCCCCTATCAACATAGCAGTCTTACCCTCTTTTCTTTACAGACAAGAAAACCCAATCACAAATAGACTCATCCTGCTTCTCAAATCAGCAACCATCTCTGGAGCATAACGGGAAAGTTGAGTGAAATTGACATTGTATACATGCACACTCATGGACTCCTACTTAAGTGTGAGGAATTTTCTTACCTTTGCCTCTCTCAGCTCACGGGAAAGAAACGCCCCATGAATGCATTATCAAACACATCACAGCTCACAATTGGTGCTCCTTCAGCTCTACTCTTCTTACATTGGTCGTACCAAATCCTAGCAACACCTTTGAGTTGGTATAAAGCTGATTCCACACGCTCAACATCTACAACATGCATCACCTCAAATATTTTATGCAGCTCCTCCACAAAGTTCTCTAGATCCTCAATGACACTTGACCCAGTGAATTCCAGGGGATTCATCTTCAACAACTCACAGACCCTGGACGTATCAGCCACATCCTGTTGAACCGCTCTTTGTTGACTAGCTTGATTGGCCACAACTTGACTCAACATCTGTATAGTATCCCGTAACTCAGCATTAGTGACCTCTCCTTGGGGTTTCACATTTAGTGCATTAGGAACCCCTTGATCTAGAGGATTAACATTTCTCTTAGCAGGACGAACTCGAACAGCTCTTCCTGGAGGCATGATCTGAAAGATACACACAAACACGAATAAAAATAAACTTTTATAGAATTAAACTCTTTCGCACCAAAAAGATTAAGAAAGAAGTGAAATATTTCCTAAATGTTGTAGCCTCCTAATTATATACGTGGCGCGATTCACACCGATAACCAGGACTCTACATACACGGCTTCATAGACACCCTAGGACTCTTGAACTCTATGCTCTATACCAAATTTGTCACACCCCAAGCCTACACCCTGGGTATAACTGGCACTCAAGAACCATTGATGGTCCCCAGGCAAACCCTTGGCCTAGCTCAATACTTAGCGGAAGACTTACTCAACAATATATGACCTCAATTTTCAAATATTAACTCAAATGTCTCAAGACAAATAACTTAATATATTGAAAGTATTCAACAAGCCAAAAAGGCAACTTAAGTCTTAAATATTAACAATGGAAATGGAAAAGAGTCTTCAAAACACTATTGTATATGAAGCCTCTGATAACTATAATAGATTTCGGGACAAGACCCATGACATCTTAATAAAACTAGAAATAGAAGTGGAATCCTCTGGAAGCAAGGAGGCTCATCAAAGCAACTCTAGAACTACAAGTGGTATCAACGGGGCGCATGGTGACGACCCTGAATACCTGTATCTGCATCATAAAAAGGTATAGGCCTAATGTTGTCATTACATTGAATCTAAGAGCATGCAAGTGAACTCTAAAGCATTGACATAAGATTGAACTGATAAAAAGGAAGAGCATACTCATCTCATCTCAACTCAACTCAAGAATACTCAACTCACTTAAGGATACTCAACTCAATTCAACATAAAGCAATAATAAAGATGTAGTATAAACAAAGCTTTAAAAACACTAAATAATAACTCAATGTATATAAAAATGCAATAGTACACTCTTTACTCATATTTGGGAGGTTCTCTAACCGATAATTATAACTATGAGCAACGTGATGATACAGCGTCTCGCCCATGCTGCCAGAACTGTCCTATACCTTGTCGAAGTATAACACATATTCAACTAAGTGGATCCACTAAGCTATGCTTAAAATCAATAAGGGTTCATCTAAAACGTATGGTCCTTTACCCATGTTGGCATACATGGTTTATTAGGATTTTGAGTTGTTTGAACTCATGCCCATATCGGTGTTCAAAACTACTCCCAATAACATATATAACTCATGCTCATATCTTAAAAACATAACTCCTCAATTTGAGATAATTTCTCAAAAGGTTCTTTTAAAAGAGATAGTGCTCAAAACTTCTCATGAACTCTTTCAGAAATAAAGGTTACATTTCGTTTTAAATGTAAAACTGTTACATACGTGGGAATACTTAGTTCCCTTATACTCATTTTGAAATATTAACTCAACTCTCCTCGTTCTCATACTCATTTACTCAAGTCTTAAAACAAGCTATGAATAATTGCAATCTCAAAGCAACTCAAAAGACTTTCTCAAACTGTACTCTTAATCTTTACTTTAATTTGAAATTTGATTTAAGAGTTCTGACTAAGATATGCATGATCTCTCAAGGATTAATGAAGATTTTAAGTGTGGATATCAAGTAGAAAAGATAGGTATGATTCGAAGGAACACAGACGGAAAAAAAAACGGATAGGTAGGGGACCTGGCGACCCTAGCACACTTACTGGTGCAGCGCGCCAGCCCCAAAACTTCAGAACAGTAGTTGGGGCACGCTGAGTGGCATGCCTTTCCAGGCTTCAGACTACTCGGCAGTAGTTCTGCCGAACTAAGGGAGTGCCGCCCCATCCCTATGCCTAGATTTTTGACAATTTTTTCTCCTCAATTCCAAAGCCTAACTCATCTAGAATCGAATGATTTCCTTCAAACTCCTTTGGGATCATAATGAAAATACACACCAAACCCACCAACAACAACACTCATTCGCCAGACCCTCACCTCAAGAACTCAACAACACTCCATTGTTAAATAATGAAGCTACAACCTCAAGAATTTCTCAAAAATTCAAATCAACCAATCTCAAAAACGAATTTATGGATGAAAATATCATGATTGATGTGAGGGTGAAAAAACCCATCACTATAAAACTTACATACCTCAAAAAAGTCAAATTCTTTGCAAAAATCCTCAAAGCTAGCAAAAATCTTGAACGTTCTTCTCTTTTCCTCTTGAACTCCTCTAAAAAAACCTAAGTGTTTTTAGGAATGACTAAAACTGATTCCAATCAGTTTAGACCCCTAAAATATTAACGAAAATGAGCTAGGCTATTGGGGCTAAAGAAAAGACCAAAATACCCTTCCTTCTAAAGGATGGATTGCCTTCACTAGACAGGCTGCACTCAAAGAGGCATATCATTCTCATCCAAACTCAGAATTTAGCAAACTCAACAGCGTTGGAAAGAGGACTCAACGACCTTCAATTTGACATCTTATGGGCCACCTAACTCATCCTGAGCTTAAAGTTGTTTGAAGTTGACCCAAAACTCATAATTTAAGAATAACTTGCTCTAATCTCAAATTGGCTATTTCTAATTTAGTTCCTTTTAAAATTAGCTCTTTCTAAGACCAAGGTGTTACAAATATTGTTAATGAAGTTGAAAGTGATGATAAAGACTGATGAATTAATTATCTTGTTGTATTGGGTTCCATGAGCTGGCACAATATATTTGGATCGTGCGCCATGAACCAACACAATATTATTGGATCAGGTGTCGTGTTTCATCACGATAACATTAAAGAAAAACATATTTAATTAACTTAATATACTCAATCTCAAAGAATGCATTTCCCAAAAGAGAATTGTTTTGAGATCTGAATCCTCATGTGTGTTTTTGTTATTGTTAACTAATTATGTACTTGTTTCATTGTTGTTGTCACTTGTTCATGTTTCTTGTTGTGTGTCACCTGCTAAGTGTTATAGTTGATTTCATTTTATTACTTTATGCATTTTGATTTTCTATTTAAAGTTGACCGATGGTATCTACTTTGTACATATTGCCCTATACTAACCCCTACTTGTATTATTCTTCATTTTCTTTTGTTAAGTTCAGCAAGTGTACTAGCGGCATTGACTCGCCCTAAGGTCTAGCCAGTCTCCAGCACATCAAACTCCATGGTGAGCTATTCATTCTAACTCATATTGAATTCTCGCGATCATGGAATGATGTCCTTAGTTTTTGGACACACTATTTATTTATTTATTCTGGTGTCTTCGATACTCTTAGACTTGGTACCTGAGGATTAAATGTCCTTAATGTGATGACTTTCAGATTTTGGTAAGCGATATGTAATAGACTCTAGTTGATTTTATTTCTTACTTTAATAAGATTTGAGTTTCCGCATTATGGTTGTATTTCATAAGTTGAAAAATTAATATAAGTTAGGGTTTGAATTCGTTGTTTAGTCCACCTAGGAAATTAAGTGTTGGTGCCATTCATGACTCATTTTGGATCGTGACACATAACTACCCATGGTGGTAGGCAAACCCATAAAGAATCCATGGTGATACACTCCCACTTCCAAGTAGGAATGGGTATACTCTGAAACACACCTATGGACCACTAGTGCTCACACTTGACCTGTTGGCAGGTCAAACACCTAGGAACAAAATATGAAATATTTCTCTTATGGTACACCACCAGTAACGTTGACTAACATCATGATACATCTTTGCCACTTCCAAATGGATGGAATATCAAGATCAGTGAGTCTCCTGAAGAATCAATCTAAAGAATTTGCCCACCTTTGGAACACAAATCTTGCATCCATTCCTCAAGACACCACCAAAATAAAGCACAGCCTCCTTGGCTTCCCCTCTCAACACTTGTCTCGAATGAGACACAACTTCTCATCATCAAACTAATTCTTATGGATCTGCTTGATAAGCAAGATCAGGCCTATATGAAAGCAAACAAAACACCACTCTCCTAAGTAATCTGCAACCAAAAAACACTATTGGTTAACCTTTGAACATTTCTAGCGAACAGTCTCTCATCAAAACTAGTAGTAGAAAGACTCCCCATACTAGAAGTATTCTTACTCGAAGCATCGGCCACCACATTGACCTTCCTCAGATGATACAAGATGGTGATATCATAGTCCTTCAGTAACTCAAGCCATCTGTGCTGCCTTAAGTTCATATCCCTCTGACTAAAAATGTACTGAAGACTATGATGCTTAGTGAAGACATCACTATGCACCCCATGCAAATAATGGCATCATAGCTTAAGCATAAAAAACTATAGATGTCAATTCCAAATCATGAGTAAGGTAGTTCTTCTCATGAGTCTTCAACAGCCTAGAACCATAGGTAAATGATTAACGTTTCAAGGACACTTCATCCAATTCTAAGTGTCAACGATAGCTA
The DNA here is from genome assembly GCA_029582385.1 of Solanum tarijense. Classification (NCBI taxonomy): domain Eukaryota; kingdom Viridiplantae; phylum Streptophyta; class Magnoliopsida; order Solanales; family Solanaceae; genus Solanum; species Solanum tarijense. The sequence continues at coordinate 105,605 of JAJONW010001330.1, forward strand.
GTCAGTCTAATAACCCAACCAAATGAGTTGGGGTCGAATCCCACAGGGAGTGGTACATGTTTAAGATTCAATAGGAAAGTACAAATATGGTCAAATAAGTCATTGGAATAGATATTATCGAATAAAACCATAATTCAAATTAGGGGGTTTTAATTTTAATTATCAACTACAACAACAACAAATAATACGGAATAACAAATAATGAGATGGGTTATTGGGATGTGATTCGATTATAGGCTAATGTAGATGAATGGGTAATTGCAACTGTTAGAAAATAGCTGAATATTAGTGAATAAGCTAGATTATAGAGGAGGTAAACTTTCTCTCGAACAATTTACCCCGAATCAAGTCAATTTCACTCGAACATCGACAAACATCAAAAATAAGAACAACTTACGCCTTAGTCCATTCATTCTCTCGAGATGAATGTGTGGAAAAGGGTTTACGATTCACTCTCTTGAGCTGAACCCATGACAACCCAATACCTACAGACCATCAACTAATAATCTTGGTTTTAAAACCTCTCTCTCAAGCAAGCCAAAAACACGAAGGTAGAACTGCATTTGCAACTACAATTCTTTAATTTAAACCACAATTAATGATTGAAATCACTTCTAAACAGCATTTAAACTAACAATTAGCAACACCCATAAACTAAATCAGCTCATAATTACATAATCACACCCCAAGAATTGGGGTTTTAGCTAGACATCATAAAAAGATAAAAATCGTTACCAAATTGTGTTTCCATCAACTGGGTATGATTCATTTCGTCTTTACAAAGGTCCAAATTGAAGAATCTCAAAGATCCACTTCCAATTTCTCAAAAGTGAAAAACCTCAATTCTTCAAAGCTAAGGGAAAATTGTGTCTCAATACTCAGAATTCTCTCTCCAAAACTTAGAACTCAATATTCAATAATAAAAATCTTTAAACTAAATATTCAAAACTGTATTTATAGTCGGCAAAAATATGCTGCGAAGATCCATTTGGCGCAATAAGTCGAGCTCGCCGATCAACTCGGCGATCTGCCCTTTGGTCAATTTCATCGCCTTTTTGCCTTGATCTTGAGCATCCTCCAGGTCTGTAACTTTAGGCGATCTAACTCTACATCGCGGAATCACTCGGTGATCCACCAACTGCTCCTTTCTCTCACCGACTTGATTTTCTCCTTCAGGGCTTGGCGCACTAGAACTTTAGGCGGTCAAATATCCACTCGGTGACTCGCCAAATGGACTTAGCGATCACCATGCTTTCTTTTCTTCCTTCTTTCAGCTCGCTTCGTTCCTTTTTGCAAATTAGTGTCCTTGCTTTGTTCCTCAATCCAAATACCTGGAAATCAAGGATTTTACATCAGTTATTGGAACAAAGTAAGCATTTGAGGACATTAAATCATTATTAACAAAGCCCTTAATGAGTCCAAATCTCATACTCATCAACACCCCCAACTTAAACTTTTGTTTGTCCTCAAGTAAAACTCAAGTTCAACAGTTCAAAAAGGATTTGGGAAACAGTGCTACACAAGACTCAATCATGAATGCACTCAACAAGACTCAATTTACTTATGCAAGGATCAATTGTACACTCAAAGACTCAAGTTGTGAATCACCATTATCAAAGATTCTCAAGTTCACTATAATTGCTTCAAATGCAAGTTCAAGCTCAACAAAGGTACTCAAATGCCCTCATACAAAGAATGATTCCATATTGACACACAGTGGTTTAGCATTTTATAGCTCCAGAATCACAAACAAATCTCACACTCACAAAGATTAACACATGCATGACTCCACCCATAAGTTTGCCCTTATTTTCCAATCAACACTTGTTTCAGCTCACTCAAGATCAAAAAGGTCATTTCAAGGTTTGTAACGGGGTTGAGTGTAAAGGTATGGTCATTTAGGCTCAGTGGTTGTTTATCCTCATGAAATGTGGTATGAACAGCACTTCATTTCCTTTTCTTCAACATTTTCATTCATGCTCAAAAGTCACCCCCATTATTTACTTTCCATGTAATACTGGACACCTCATTTCTTTTGCAACTTTCACAACTTTATTCCACAACTTTTTCATTCTTTTTCTTTTTCATTCTTCTTTTCTTTTTCTCTCTTTTTTTTTTATGGAGGGGTTCCATCTTTCTCAAAACCATGGGTCAAGGGGAACTTCTTTGCACTTCTTTATTTACCTTCTCTTTTCACCACACCCCCAACTTAGGCTTTTGGCCTAATTTGGCTATTCTAACCAACCACATATCATGAGGATTATGGGTGAAGGGATAAAGAAAGGTCACAATTTCATCAAGTTTCTTCCAACAAAAAAGGTAAGGCTCAAAGGGTGTTCAAGCAAAGTTCACACACTCACAACGTAGGCCACAAAAGAGGTATAATCTCAAATTGTTTCACTCTTTAAAATTGTTGCCTAAGATCATATCAAGATCTTGCATCAGTTATTCAACCGGACCAACGGGGAAAATTCTAGGTGTCATCACACATGGTTCACGGTAAGCTGATCACACAAGGCATTGACACCAATGTCAAACAATACTCCACACTTTCGCTAGTGTGCAATGTTTATCACAAGAGACTCAATTCGATTATCGTCTAGTCACAAAGAGATGCATGTAACTTCATTTGGCCTCATCGTAGCCGCACATTCTTGTTTGTTCTATTGAGAGCACCATTCAAGTCATCGGTATTGATCATAACCGATACTCAAATTTGCACAGGAACAGCCACATTCAAACACAGTCAAGAAGGGTGGCAAGATTTTTAGAAAGGTCCAAAAACCGTTTTCAATTAAAATAAGGAGCCACAAGCTCAAATATCCACAACACAGTGCCAAAACACAATATACAGCACAAAACCCAATATATACAGAAAAGTCATAATCACAAGATGTACGTATGGAAATACATCACCCCACCACAAACAAAAAGCAATTTGTCCTCAAATGCAATAAAACATAAAAATATCAATAAAAGAAGACAGAGAGGGAGGTAAAAAGAAATCATGTTTACGTAGTCGCTCCATCTGTCGGGGCATCAGTACCAGGAGTCACATCAACAGTACCAGATCCACTAAGGCCTACCATAGATGTCTCTATCAGCGATGTCTAGATCATCGACTGTACAATCGTCTCCTCCAGATTTGGCAGGTCACTATATATGCTCTCCTCCCACAACTTAATATGCTTCTCGTCGATCTCTGCCTTCGACTCATCAGTTGTTATATCATCCCGATGAACATCTCCAGTGGTGGCTGGAGGAATCTCAGAAGTCGTCGGGGCATCCACATCATCAGTTGCCTCTAATAGTGAAGTGAAGTATGTGGACTTCAAGTATTCCACATCCTTCCTCTAATCTGTAACCTTGGCTTTCAAAGTCGTTACCTCTGAAGTCTCCCATGTCTACTCTCACAAGCCTCAACTCTCGATGTGAGAATGTCAATAGATGGTCGTAGGGGAGTCATTGCAGCTAGGATAGCACTCTCAATCATCCATGGCATTGCAGCCTCCAATCAAGTAGCCCTCACATCTACTGAATGGGTTAAGTACCCCATCTTTAGGAGCATAGCCTGAGTGATCTTGGTCGGCTGGGAAGTAGTAGAATGACCAGGAGTCTGGGAGGAAGTGGAAGTACCTGAAGGCTCGGAGGCCGGAGTAAGCAAAGGTTCTTCTGCAGGTATAGAGTCAATGTCCACCTCTGGGGATGCATCTATTTGGGATTCTCTCCTCCTGTCAACCTCCTCCCAAGTGTATTCGGCCTCTATATGCCGGATGTCTGTAAGGGTGTGGGAATGACCTCAATATCTCTCATCTCATCATGAGAAACTCTAGCACACCGGCATAGCTCTGTAATCAGCACTGGGAATGGAAAAGATGTCTGATGTTGTTTGCCACTGATGACTATCTCCTTTTCAATAAGGAGTCCCATATTGATGCTCCTCCTGGATATGATCGACCCAAGGAAGGCTGCCTTGGGATGCCGGAGGATGGACTCGTTTTGGGAAGGCATGATGGAGTTGCTGATGAATTTGAACTAGTATCGAGCAGCAATATTTAGGTCTTTCTTCTCGATGGAAGCACCCGCCTCGATCCACCTCGGGGTGGTATAAGAAATCAAGGGTGCCAGCCATCCCTTTAAATCATCTAGGGATTGGTAATACGCAATCCCTCATATGCAAGTGTAGCACCTAGAACCCTGTCGAGTACAATATTAATGTAGTCACTACTACACCCTACTTTCTTTCCTCGGAGCATGACAGACTTCACTGGTCTGAAAGCACTGGCCTTATTCTTTCCCTTGGGTACCAAGTCACCATATGTTGTGTAGAACTCCCGGACCCATGTAGGAATATAGGGACCCCGGGGACTGGTGAACTACTCGAACCGGTAAAATTGGAGGGTGTCCCTCACACTGGAATATTTATCCACTAAGCCATATGTGGATAGTAGTTTCTCCTCCAGAATTGTCCTCAACCCGTCAGCTTTTAATATTTTGAGTAGCCTGGGAGGAGGAATCTGTATTGGTGGCACTAGGGCCACAGGTGGTGCTGGAGCTGGCACTGTATCAGCTGTAGGAGGGGTCACTACTGGAGTCCTCGATGAGTCTGGGCGAGATCTAGCACGAATCTCTGCCCGCCGGGATTGCAGTGGTTGGTCATCCTCCGGCTCAGATAGTGCAGCTTGGGAGTCAAAGGAGTGTCCCTCACTACCGGAGTTATGCTCCGGAACATCATATATGGGCCTCTTACCCCTGCCTTTTCCTCCCTTTAGAAGCTTTTTTCTTCCCTTTTTAGGAGGATTTTCTCCACCTTCATTTATCACCACGCCCCGTGCTCTTTTACGAGGCGGCATGTCAAGGTTGGTTCTAGCCATATCTGCAAAACCATCAAAGAAAGTGAGAAATAGAACATGCAAAAGCACAGAAATCATAATGAAGATAGACTCGCCAAACTGATCGGCGAGTCGCCGAATTGCGTTGGTGAGCCAGATCGGGCTCGCCGAAAGGATTGGCTCAAAATTTCCCATAAAAATTGTCATGTCGACGATGGGATGGGTATTTCGGTGAATCAGCGACAGCATTCGGCGAGCACAGACCAGCCCGCCGAAAGTTACAGTGCATTTTAAGGGTTAGGGGCGCAGAAACGGCGATCAAGAAGACGATCAGCGAGTCGCCGAGTGCACTCGGCGAACTCAGGCTTTTCCCAAAAGTTACAGAACCCAAACTCAATTTAAGCATGAAATTAAAGGCGAGATAGGGGGATTCGGCGAATCGCCGAGTGGTTCGGCAAGCTCGGCCCAGCTCGCCAAACTACCCGATATACCTACTTTCAATCCCATTTTCCAAATTCAACCCCGCAGACCCCGAACACAAAATCAAAGCATACACTATTTCAATTAGGCTTAAACCTATTAAACGCATGCCCTGGGATACTCAGACTTTTCCTGATTTGGCCAAATTTGGCCATTTGACGACTTATGCCTTTAAGAATGCATCAATAGCTCCATAATTGGGCAGATCACGTCATTTGGCACAAATGTGGGTTACGTAGATTTCACCCCACTAGACCCAACAACAACAAAACTCAACCTAACAAGATTGATCAATTTGAAGCACCAAATTTTGTGAAATCAAAAATTAGGCAATTTAGGCTAGATATTCGAATTAAAATAGGCACATATGCACACAAGCACAAAAACAATGAAATCAGAGAGGCCCAGCACACATCACTAAGAAAAGAACAATTGCAAAAGAGATTAATCGCTAAATATAAGTTCGGGGTTCGAAAAACCAACCTTTAATGCTGAATATATCAATTGAAAAGCTAGGCGGCAAAGATATCTGACTCCAAACACGAGATTGACGACTAAAGAATGGTAATAATGCAAAAATATAGGAAAATAAAGTGCGGGTGTGAGTTTGGAAAGTTGAAAAGTGAGGGAATGTGAAAGAGTTCGAAAGTTTAAACCTTTGGCCTTTAAAAACACTGTCCAATTCTCGCCCATTCGGCAACATTAGTTTTGCTCGCCGACCCACTAGGCAATACGCTAAGTGGGCACTTACCTAGCCGAGTTTTACAGGACCTCCAGTTAATGTGGGGGTCCAAACGGCGGACAAAGTCGCGATCGCCGACCTCTTCGGTGACATGTCAATTTGCTTTCGAGCTCGCCAAGTTTTACAGACTCCAATTTCAAAATTGCTTGAGTCTAACGGCGGTCCAAGTCGGGCTGCCAACCTACTCGGCGAGTCGCCAACCGAACATTTTACTCGCGAACCTACATTTTTCAAACACATTCTACACTTCAACCTGCAAAATCAACACACGATTATTTCTAAAACACAACGAAAGAAGTGAAACTTAGGATGCCTCCCAAGAAGTGTCTTAGTTAACGTCATGGCACGACACAATTCCCCACTTAGGTTTCATTCTTTGGGTTTTCCTACAGTGTCACTAGGCAACCCTTTTCCTAGCTTTGGGTAGAGACAAGACAACATCTGACCCATTTGGGTCTCCAGTAGCTGAATGAACATGGAATGAGAGGTTCTCATCTGATTTAGCATCGAGACCTTCTCTCTTATCTATCTCAACACTCTGTCGTGTTCTTCAGTGTTGCGATGAATGAGTAAGAGTACCTCCTCTATCTGCCCACCCTCATATTTATCTGTCCTTCGACGCTCGTGGGGAGGGATGTACCTATCTTTTCTTTGGTACATTACTTCCAGCTCCATGACCTTTTTGGCCAAGAGATCCAGCCGACCCAACAATGCGGTCAAGTCTTGGTCCTTCTCTGTCTCCTTGTTGGTCTTAAATACACAATCAAGGAGTTAGGATGTTGTTTCATAGGGTTGTCGTATCAAACAACCCGAAGAGAGTTTATCATCCACTTTTCTATTTTTAGGACCAAGACATCTGTAGATGCATTCCAGAAACTTCGCATCTGGAATTGCATGAGTTGGGCACTGCTGCAAAAGTTCCTTAAATCTTGGCCACAACTCATGAATAGTCTCACCCTTCAATTGCTTGAAAGTTAGGATGTTATCCCTACTAAACATCAATCTCAAAGGAGGGTGGTCCATTGGGTCACCGTTGCTACAAGATATTCTCAATTCCTCTACTCAACAAGCAACACACAAACTAAAACCAAAAGTTAGTAGATTTAACTATGACTAAAAAGAAAAAATTCAACTTAACCAAAGAATCTTAACCAACACCACTCCCCGACAGCGGCGCCATTTTAATTAACCTTTCAAGGACACTTCATAATATTCTAAGTGTCAACGATCGCTAGTCAGTCTAATAACCCAACCAAATGAGTTGGGGTCGAATCCCACAGGGAGTGGTACGTGTTTAAGATTCAATAGGAAAGTACAAATATGCTCAAATCAGTCATAGGAATAGATATTATTGACTAAAAACATAATTCAAATCGGGGGGTTTTAATTTTAATTATCAACTATAACATCAGCAAATAATACAGAATAACAAATAATGAGACGGGTTCTTGGGATGTGATTCGATTATAGGCTAATGTAGATGAATGGATAATAGCAACTGTTAGAAAATAGTTGAATATTAGTGAATAGGCTAGATTATAAAGGAGGTAAACTTTCTCTCAAACAATTTACCTCGAATCAAGTCAATTTCTCTCGAACATAGACGAGGATGCAAAATAAGAACAGATTACACTTTAGTCCATTCACTCTCTCGAGCTGAATGTGTGGAAAAGGGTTTAGGATTCACTCTCTCGAGCTGAACCCATGACAACTCAATACCCACAGACCATCAACCAATAATCTTGGTTTTAAAACCTCTCTCTCGAGCAAGCAAAAAACATGAAGGTAGAATTGCATTTGCAACTATAATTCTTTAATTTAAACCACAATTATTGATTGAAATCACTTCTAAATAGCATTTAAACTAACAATTAGCAATACCCATAAACTAAATCAGTCTATAATCGCATAATCACACCCCAAGAATTGGGGTTTTAGCTACACATCATAAAAAGATAAAAATTAATACCAAATTGTGTTTCCATCAACTAGGTACGATTGATTTCGTCTTTACAAAGGTCCAAATTGAAGAATCTCAAAGATCCACTTCCAATTTCTCAAAAGTGAAAAACCTCAATTTTTCAAAGCTAAGGGAAAATTTTGTCTCAATACTCAAAATTCTCTCTCCAAAACTTAGAACTCAATATTCAATAATAAAAATCTCTAAACTAAATATTCAAAAACTTATTTATAGTCACCAAAAATATGCTGCGAAGAGCCATTCAGTGCAATAAGTCGAGCTCGTCGATCAACTCGGCGATTCGCCTTTTGGTCAATTCCATCGCCTTTTTACCTTGGTCTTGAGCATCCTCCAGGTCTGTAACTTTGGGCGATCTAACTCTGCATCGCAGAATCACTCGGCGATCAACCAACTGCTCATTTCTCTCGCCGACTTGATTTTCCCTTTCAGGGTTGGCACACTAGAACTTTAGGCGGTCAAATGGCCAATCGCGACTCACCAAATGGACTTGGCGATCACCAGGCTCTCTTTTCTTCCTTCTTTCAGCTTGCTTCGTTCCTTTTTGCAAATTAGTGTCTTTGCTTTGTTCCTCAATCCAAATACCTGGAAATAAAGGATTTTACATCAGTTATTGGAACAAAATAAGCATTTGAGGACATTAAATCATTATAAACAAAGCCCTAAATGAATCCAAATCTCAGACTCGTCAATAATCACCCTACCTTACTACATCAGAACACCACCCAAACTGGCTCCAAAAGAATCACAATAAACATTAAAGTTCACACCCTCCTTAGATAGAGACAACACAGAAAGCCAAAGTCAACAAGATCTTAAGCTTTTAAAAGCTCACTTCACACTCATCAAACCACTAAAAGCTCACATTTTGATGAGTCAATCTAGTCAATGGGGATGCAATAGTGGAGAACCATCTCTAATAACCTGCTAGCCTCATAAAACTCTAAATCTCGGTAACTGAAGTAGGCCTCGTCCAATCTCTAACTGCCTCAATCTTGGTTGTATCCACTTGAACACTCTCCTTGGACACCACATGTCCTAGAAATGCAACAAAATCAAGACAAAACTCGCACTTCGAGAACTTGGCATACAACTTCCCTCAGTCTCTAAAGCACAATCCTCAAGTATCGATCATGGTCCTACTTAGCCCTGGAGTACATCAAGATGTCATCATTGAAGACTATCATAAAAGAATCCAAATAAGGTAGGAACACATTGTTCATCAACTCCATGAATGTTGTAGGGGCTTTAGTCAAACCGAAAAACATTACTAGGAACTTATAATGTCTATATCGAGTCATGAAAGTTGTCTTAGGGACATCCAATGTCCTAATTTTCAGTTGGTGATAGCCCAATCTCATATCAATCTTAGAAAACAATGATGTTCCCTAGAGCTCATCAAATAGGTCATCAATGCACGGGAGATGATAGTTGCTCTTCATTGTCACTTTTTTCAACTGCATATAGTCAATACACATCTCATAGTCTCATCCTTCTTCTTCAGAAGCAAAATAGCGGCACCCCGGTGACACACTAGGGCGAATGAACCCCTTACTCAACAAGTCCTGTAACTTATCTTTCAACTCTTTCAGAACCATGTGGTAAGGAGAAATAAAAATGGGCTTGGTGCCCAACTCCAATTAAATAGAACAATCAATATCCTTATCATAAGGAACACCTAAAAGATCAGTAGGGAAAAACATCTGAAAACTCTCGAACCACGGGAACAGAATCCATGGAAGGGTGCTCAACACTAGTATCCCAAATAAAGGCCAAATATGACAAACACCCTCGATCAACTAATCTCTAAGCAAAAATGAAGGAGATAACCTTGCTAGGGAAAGGACAATTAGCACTTGTCCACTCAGCTTTTGAGACACCCGGCATCTCTAAGGTCACTCTCTTAGCATAACAATCAAGAATAGAATGATGTGGAGAGACCCAATCAATACCCAAAATAATATCAAAGTCTACCATCCACAAAATGATCAAGTCTACCCAAGTGTCATATCCAGTCAGAGAAAATAATGCATATATTAGCTTGGTGTATTTCTAATATTTTGTTTGGGGAGATAACATCTCATATGGTGACTCAACTAAGGGTTTTTTTCCAGAAAGTCACTCAACCGTGAGTTCTTTTCTCAGTTGCACTCAACTTTCTTTTATAACCTCAAAGTCACTCAACTATGAGTTCTCCTCTCAGAAAGTCACGCAACTATGGGTTCTTATCTAGTCACTCAACTTTCTTTTATAACCTCAAAGTCACTCAACTATGAATATTTTACTTATAATGTCACCCAACCTATTTAATTGATATATTCATTAAAAAAATATTGACATGAAATTTTTATTATTTTTATTTTAAATAAAAATATTTAAAAATAGGAAAATATCCTAATAGAAGTATGATTTAAATATTCTTAATAAAAGTAGGTTTAAGTCGACTAACAAGACCTTCTGCTATCAAAATTTGGTGTCTTTCCAACTTGTTTGTAATTGGGTTTTGGGTATTTTTTTTTCTTAAAGTTAATTTTAAATACTATATCTTACTCATTTTGTCTCAATGTATGTGGCACATGTGCAATTTTGAAAGTCAATCAGATTTTTAATATGTTTTTTAAAAGAAGATATTTTAAGTTGTTAACTATTGTGATTTATAACTCATAATTAATGTAATTTTTAAATAATATATGTTATCATCCAATTCCAATTTAAATGGCACATGTAAAATTTCGAGAGTCAATCTAATTTTAAAATATATTATTAAATATTTTAAAATGTGATTTATAACTTTTAACGTAATTTTCAAATAATATATGATACTCCCTATGTCCCAATGTATGTAGCACATGTGAAATTTTGAAGATTAGTCAATTTTTGTATGCTTTCCAAATATTTTAGTTATTAATTATTGTGACTTATAGTACTTTTAATGTAATTTTCAAATAATATATTGTACTCCTTTTGTCCCAATTCATGCAGCACATGTGAAACTTCGAGAGTTAACCAAATTTTTAATATTTAATTTATAATACTATTTTTTCATAATTTTTTAATACATGACATAGTAAAAACAAAAGTAAGATAAATAAATTAAAATGAATAAACTACTAAATATAAATAAATTAAATTGAAGGTGAAGGGAAAATCAGTCAATTGTCTGATTGACCATAAGCTCCTCAAACATTTGCTCTGCCCATGCAAGCACGGGTCTAATATATGTTATTTTACTTGTCTCGGTTTATGTGACACGGGTGGAATTACAAGAGTCAATCAAATTTGTATATGAATTTTGACTACTTTAAGTTGTTAATTGTTTTGATTCATAGGACTATTAGTGTAATTTTAAAGAAAATATATGTTACTCCCTTTGTCCCAGTTTATGTTACACAAGTGAAAATTTGAAACTCAACCAAATTTTTAATATATTTTTAAAATATTGTAAATGATAGTTATTGTGATTCTCAATAATATAAAAATATAAAAAAATTTAATATAAAATAATTACATAAAGTAATAGTCAAATTTATGGTTTCAAGATATTATTAATAACACTCATTTAGATAAATACACCTCTAGTTAATATTTTTTTAATGTATATATTAAATCAATAGGAGTCAAGTAATATAAAACTAAGATAGTAAATAAAATTAACGGGCAAATCAAGTCAACATATGTAGAAAATGATAACGTGCTTTTATTAGTTGCTAAGAATGTCTTAAAAATCTCGAACTTGGATATACTTACCAAATTATATTAGACAACTTAAGTAATAAATAAATAGAGTATGGGTAAAACTGAAACTTGGAATATGACACAGCTCAAGTAATCTGTCAAAACTTAAACTAAATGGCAAATTGGTAAACATTCAACTAAGTTACATATCATATTGGGGAGTGTAATCATTTAAAATTTATTAAATAAAAATTTATAAAATGATGCAAATTATATTAATTTCATGAATATATTAGTCCAAATAAATAATATGAATTAATATAATTGGGTTAATTATTTAAGTCAAATAAATATGGATTTAATTTAAGTCCAAATTAATTGATTTGGGCAACAATAAATAAATCCAGTTTGCAAAGCCCACTTTCATCTCATCCTAGAGACCCATTTTGGTGCCATGTGGTAAATGATGTGGCAGCCAAGTCAAACAAAAAATTCAATAGGATCATGACCTGTATCAAAAATGACAAGCTCGTTCCATAAAGCCCATATATCATTTATTCGAATCTGATTGGCCGCAGGAAATCATGTTCCAATCACAACTCATCTATTCTAAAACTATAAATAGGGGTCCTCATAATTCAGAAAAGAGACAAAAAATTCTAAACAAGAAACTACAGAAAACGCATGGTACAAACGCCATAAATTTCTCTGAAAGCTACAAGTTTAATGTAACACCTAACTATTTGAAAGAACTAGAATTAGAAAGAAACCATTTTCTTGGAAAGATTAAAAATTGGAAATATTGGCAAGTTATGCTAAGTATAAGTTTTGAGTCAATTTCAAACGATCATAATTTTTAGTACACGATGAGTTAGGTGGGCTATAAGGTGTCAAATGAAAGGTCTTTGAATTATCTTTCCAACGCCACAAAGTTTGCTAATTTTTGAGCTCATATGAGGGAGATACGCTCGTTTGAAGTTGGGTTGTCGGGATATGGAAAGTCACCCGGATTTAAGAGGGGTATTTTGGTCTTTTCCTTACCCAATTAAATTATTTCATTTTTAGTAATTAATTATGGGTCTAAATTGATTTGGTTCAAAACGCAATCAAATAAATGCCTAGGGTTTAGAGAATAGTTCAAGAAGAGGAGAGAAGGAAAAAATCAAGGCGTTCTTGGAGATATCTTGCGGAATCGAAGATCGTTTCGCCAAGGTTTGATCCCTAAAGAGGTATGTGAGTTCACATAGAGTTGAATTTGTTCACTCACACACCAATCATGTTAATTTTTGCGTTAAATTCATTTTAGAAAGTTGAAGGTTTGATGTTCTTGAATTGAGTTCTTGAAATTGACTTTGTTCTTGAGATTGGGATGAGATTGATGAATTCTTGAGGAAATCATGTCGAATTTAGATTTGTTTTTAGTAGATTCTTGTGCATATGTATTGGGTATCTGAAACTAAAGAGAAATTGAGAAAAAAAATCAAATTTAGTCGAATTAAGATCAGAAAACGAGAAGAAAAATTTGTCGGATTGGATTGGGTAAGGGTGGCGCGGCGCGCCACTGATGCGCCAGCAGTGCACCAAAATGTGGTCTCTGAACTTCAGGGACTGGCGCCCTGCACCAGCAGTGCGCCCGAGTCATCTGCCCCTTCCCTTTTTCCGTCGTTTAGCTCATCTGAGTCCTTCTAAAGTGTACTAACACTTTCCTATTGATTATAACTAATCTAAATGACTTCTAAACATCTAATATCATTCATAAACTTGAATCATAACCTTGAATCCATAAATTCAAATTCGAGGTAGAGCTAAGAGTTAAGTCTTAAGAGTTCTTCGAGCCCTTTCAAAAAGTTTTTTACAATTGTTTCAAACTTGTTTTAAGACTTGAGCATTGAGTTGAGTAAAGTAAGAGTGAAATTCATTTTCCTAAGAATGATATATCAGAAGTAAGTATTCCCAAAGAATAAAAGTTTTCACATTTAAGATGAGAGGAAACACCGCTTTCCAAATGAGTTTTTATCTCTTTTAAGAGATAGATTTTGAGTAATAATCTCAAACCACAGAGAAAGAGTTATGTTTTAAACATATGAGCTGAGTATATTTTGGGAGTAGTATTGAGCACAGATATGGGGATGAGTTCATAATAACTCAAGTCTCCATAAACCATGTAGCCAACGTGGGTAGAAAGGGTCATACTTTTTAGATGATTCATTAATGCTTTTTAGCATCGACTAGTGGATCCACTTAGTTGAGGCATTCTATATCCCAGCAAGTTATAGGATAGTGTGGGCGAGACGTTGTATCATCACATAGCTCATAGTGATGGTTGTCGGTTAAAGAATCTCCCAAACAGAGTTTATTTTTGTATTTTTATATACAACTAAGAGATTATCATATTTTCCAATACTTTAAGATGTTATCTACTATTTTTAATGCTTTATATAAACTGCATCGTTGTTGTTGTTTATTTCTGCATTGAGTTGAGTATCCATAAGTTGAGTAAAGCTGAGGTAAGTGTTTCTTTCATATCTAATATAATCTTTCATATCGTTTAGTTTTCCCCTCACATGCTCGTACATTCAATGTACTAACTCCATTTGGCATGCGTCATTTTATGATGTAGATACAGGTAACCAGGATCAGCGTACAGCGCCTCGTTGATCCAGTTGAGCATTTAAGAGTCATTTGGTGAGCCTCTTTGCTTTCCGGAGGATCCCTTTTATATTGCTTTGTCATTTTAGTTGTTAGGATGATTGGGGGTATTGTCCCGACATCCCTCATAGTATTAGAGGCTTCATAGATAGTTAGACATTATTAGTTCATTAGTCTTATTCATTTCAGTTGTTTTGTTATAAGACTTGAGTTGCCTTACTTGCCAGTGAATGTTTCCTTTACAATATTCTACATTATTTCATGAGCTTATCTTTGTTGAGTAAAGTCTTTCGCTGAGTAGTAAGTCAGGCCAAGGGTTCGCTTGGGGCCAGCAATAGTTCTCGAGTGCTAGTCCCGCCCGTGGTGTAGGCTCGGGGCGTGACATTTAAGAATTCAAGCATTCAAATTACAGAACGATCAAAATCAATACCATCGGATTTAAGAACAAGCTCGAAGCCCTTGAATTCAAGCAAAACTCAAAATCAAGATAAAGTTCAAGTTCAAGTTCATCGAAGATTCAAGAACAAGTTTCAAAGCCCTTGAATCCAAGATCAAGTTCAAGACAAATTCAATATCAAGCTCAAGAGCCCTTGAATTATATCCGTAAAGATGAATTTAGGGGAATCATAGAGATTGTAACACTCGCACTTTGAAATCAATAAATACGATTGTTACGATACTTTTCCAGTCTTGACTATTATTTTCCCAATGCGAATTTTATTGTCTACAAATTCTGGCACACTCAATGGGATCATTTCTACCTCTCATCTCAACTTTTCAAGCATCAAAGAATACGGAAAACGGCTTCCACTATAGAAGAACAACTAGCAAGCTTAACAAAAGTGATTAAAGGCTTAACAAAGTGCACACAAAAACAAGATGCTAAACTTTCCAAGCTAACAAATAAGATGGATAACATGATTGAGAAAATATTGATTGAAGCACCTTTGAAGCTTTCTAAATTAAAAATGAAGAAGAGTCTTGCATAAAGTAAACAAAGATTAAAGAGATTCATCACTCAACTGAAGGTTTGATTCTCATTGATTAATTGAAAACCTTTATCATAGAGGATATCGAAGAAACATATGAGTCTTCATCCAAATTTTCTCCCACATATGCAAAGCTATAGACACAAAGGATTGATAGCTTAAAAATGCCTGAGGGCTATCAACCTCCTTAGCTTCAACAATTTGATGGCAAAGGAAATGCCAAACAACATACAACGCACTTTATCAATACTTGCATTTATTCTAGGACATATGGTGATTATCTTGTTCAAGAGTTCATTCAATCACTCAAAGAAAATGTCTTTGATTAGTACACAGACCTCAAAACGAGTTCTATAGATAGTTGGGAGCAATTAGAGCAAGAGTTCATCAATCATTTCTATAGAACAAGACGTGTCATTAGTATGATTAAACTTACAAAGGATCGTCAACGTCAAGATGATCTAGTTGTTGACTTTATGAATCACTGGAGAAGTTTGAGCCTCAACTGCAAAGATCACCTTAGTGATACTTCTAGCATTGAAATGTGCATTCAAGGCATGAATTGGGGTCTTCACTATATATTGCAAGGATTTAAGTTCAATACATTTGAAGAGTTAGCAACTTTTCCATATGTAATAGAATTAAGCATGACTATAAGAGGAGATCAAGGATTATTTTTCTATGGGTGTTATGAAGGTGAAGATCTAGAAAAACTCCAAAGTGGGGGAAAGTATGCATCGGATGATGACTTTGAAGAGTCAATGTATATATAGATTCTCCTAAATGCATGAGCCAAAAATGAAAGTTACAATGCTCATCACCGCATGAGCCTAAACTGCAAGTTAAAAAGCTCATCATTGCATGAGCCTAAACTGCAAGTTATAATACTCCTCATCACATGAGCCTAAACTTCAAGTTATAATGCTCCTAGTTGCATGATCCTAAATTGTATGGCATAAAACTCTTCAAATTTGAGTTAAATCTTCAAGTTGAAATCCGTCTTGAAACATGATCTTAAATTGTATGTCACAAAGCTCTTAAAATTTGAGTTAATTCTTTAATCTGAAATACTCCTCATCGCATGAGCTTAAACTGCAAATTATAATGCTCCTAGATGAATAAGTCTAAACTTCATATCACAAGATCTTCAAGTTTGAAAGCTCTTCAAATTTAAGCTAAATCTCTAAGTTGGAAAGCTCTTCAAATTTGAGATAAACCTACATATCATGAAGTTCTTCAAATCCAAGATAAATTTTCAAGTGGAAATGCTCCTCGAAATACGAGCTTAAAATGTATGTCACAAATCTTTCAAGTTTGAATTAAATATTTAAATTGATATACTTTTCGAAACATAAGCTTAAACTGTATGTCACAAAGCTCTTTAAGTTAGAGTTAAATCTTCAAGCTGAAATGGTCCTTGAAACATCAGCTTAAATTGTATGTCACAAAGCTCGTCAAATTTGAGCTAAATCTCTAAGTGAGAAAGCTCTTCAAATTTGAGTTAAACCTCCAAGTTAAAATTCTCCTTAAGGTACGAGCCTAAAATGCTTGTCACACCTGGACCGCAACAGTATAAACTGTGTATGGCACACCCAAAAAAAACACTCTCCCAAAACTACATTGTGACCTGATCCTGTTCACCGAGGTATATAGGCGCTTAAAACTAAATTCTAAGTTCAGTTGCATGAGTATCAAAAAACCGCATGTTCCCACTTGATCCCTCACATGAAAATTAGGGCTATAAGTATTTTATTTTTTTTATCAAACTTCAGACTGGCACGAAGTATTGATGGGTCAATAGGGGCAAATCCTTATAAAATAGGAGTTTTTGAAGTCTTTAAATTATTCAAGTTTACACGCTATAGTCTTCAAATCCTCTAAATATGCAAGGTGAAGTCTTCAAATCCTCCAAGTATGCAAGTTAACGTCTCCCAATCCTCTAAGTATTCAAGTTGAAGTCTTCAAATTCTTCAAGTATGCAAGTCGAGGTCTTCAAATCCTCCAAGTAAGCAAGTTGGAGTCTTCAAATCCTCTAAGTAAGCAAGTTGGAGTCTTCAAATCCTCCAAGTATAAAAGTTGAAGTCTTTAAATCCTCCAAGTATTCAAGTTGAAGTCTTCAAATTTTCAAGTATGCAAGTTAAAATCTTCAAATCCTCCAAATATACAAGTTGTCGAATTCCCATGCCTTAAGGTGGATGAGATTTGTCCCTTTGCACCTTAAGCTGCCCTTTTCACGGATTTATCCTTAGATGAATCTTTAAATTATCATGCCTTAAAGTGGAGAGATTTGTCCCTTTGCACCTTAAGCTGGCCTTTTCACGGATTTATCCTTAAATGGATCTTTAAACTCCCATGCCTTAAGGTGGATGAGATTTTTCCCTTTACAGCTTAAGCTGCCTTTCTCAGGAATTTACCCTTAAAAGGATCTTTAAACTTCCATACCTTAAGGTGGAAAAAAAATTCCCTTTGCACCTTAAATAATCTTTCCACGAATTTATTCTTGAATGGATTTTTTAAATTCATGTGCCTTAAGGTGGACAAGATTTACCCCTTTGCACCCTAAGCTAACTTTTTCACAGATTTATCCTTAAATAGATCTATAAATTTTCATGTCTTAAGGTGGACAATATTTATCCTTTGCACCTTAAGCTGGTCTTTCCACAAATTTATCCTTAAAATGATGTTTACATTTTCATGCCTTAAGGTGGAAAAAATATTTCATTTCACACCTGATGCTTAAGTACTCGGGGTCTCATAACGCCTCAATCTTTTTATCTCAAGGAAGTAACGTTAATCACATTCCTTCACACCTCAAGACCAAATTCTTGTGTTGTGATAAAATTCTTAGTTTTGTAGCCTCTGCAAAATACAAATATTGTTTTCATTGGTCTATTAAAAAAAGCACAAAAACGAACAAAACAATAGGGAAGTGAGCAATAACATAGAGAAACAAATTACCTGAGCACTAATATCTCTTAGCCCTAAAGAAGGATTTTCTCACAACTCGAGCATACACCCTAGACATGACCGGCACTCGAGAACCACTGATGGTCCCCAAGAGAACCCTCATCCTGGTGGAGTACAGGAGGAAGACTAAGTCAAGCATACATAAGCATCAAATTGAAAGAAACGTTTTAAACACTTTACTGAATCTCAAAACTAAACTAGATATACTGAGTATGAAACATAAGTTTAAAGAAAACACCTTAAACTGGAAGAATCTCCAAACCTGTTTATTTATGAAGCCTCTATTGTATAAAGATGAGTGTCGGGACAAGACTCACGACTCCTCAAAAACTATTACGAATAACTTACAAACCTAGAGTCCTCAAGAAGCAAGGGGGTCTTAATCAAAAGTTGACGAATGGATTAAGTGATCTCAACGGACTCTTGTAGAGGATCCTAAGAACATGTATATGTATCATTAAATGATGCAGGTAGAATGACATTAGTACATTGAATGTACGAGTATGTAATATAGTTGAATAAAAAATAACTTAATTGACAAGACTGAAATAGATAAACAAATAAACTCAACTGAACATAAAGGATTCAAGAAGTAAAATCATTAAAACTTCATAAAATACTTACTCATCTATGAACTCAACATATTAAGTGATATAATTAAAATACACTTTTAACTCTATTTGGGAGATTCTCTAATCGACAACCATCACTATGAGCTACGTGATGATATAGCATCCCGCCCACGCTGCCAAAATTGTCTTATACCTTGTCGGGATATAGAACACCTCAACTAAGTGGATCCACTAAGCAATAAGGATTTATCTAAGAAGTATGATCCTTTACCTATGTTGGCATACATGGTTTATGAGGATTTTGAGTTGTCTGAAGTCATCCCCATATCGGTGCTCAATACTACTCCCAATTATATATACTCATGCTTAATATTTAAAAAACATACTCTTCCTCTGGTTTAAGATAATTTCTCAAACTATCATCGTAAAAGAGGTAACTGCTTTGAAATACTTCTGAACTCATTAACTGATTTAGAAATCTAAGCTTCTTTTTTCTAAATGTAAAAACGGATACCTTTGGGAATACTTAGTTCCCTTATACTCTTACTCAATTCATATTTGAAAACTCTTTCTCAAAAATATATCAAAATCATATTGTGATATGATCATGGATGGCTCGGGAAGTTATATTGCATAAACATTGATGGCATATCTAGATACCATATTGCTCGGCCATTGATGGCATATTCGATTGTCATACTAATCATGTTTTTAAAAAATTTCTCAAAACTCATATTTACTTCCTCAGAAACTCAGTTTCAAACTCAAGTGTTGGTTGACATGACTAATCAAATCAAGGATCTCAATAACAATATAGAAACTCAATACTCATAACTCGAGGACTCAAGAACTCAGAACTCAACGATACTTCTCATCTCAAGGATACTCAATTCATAGGGTTTATGCTGAAATATAGACATGAACGAATCTACTCAAGAATCTTAATTCATAACATATAGCATTTCAATAATTAGGAATAGAATTTCAAAAAGAATCGGGAATTCAAGAACTCAAACTCAACTCATCTCAAGAATATTAAAATCTAGGGATAGAAACCTAGATCACTCTTTTACTAATTTAAAAGTAGATGTAGGGTGTGACGACGAACTGGTCCAAAACTATGATAGCCTTACATACTTGGAAGAACAAGGTTCTTGAAAAATATTGAAAAGGAACTTGATTAGAAGCCTTGAAACCATAGCTTGAATGAGAATAATCAAGAAAACCTTTCTTGAGATTCTTAAATTAGTTTCTTGAAAGTTCTATGACCAAGAACTATAATTTTCATTAATGATTCATAATTGTATGAAGAAATTAGAGTTGAAAAGAATGAAATTCTTGGAGAATGACTAACCTTGAAGAAGAATCTTGAAAAATATTGAAAGAAACTTGAATGGAAGTCTTCTACTTTGATTTTTCCTTAGGGTTTTGCCTTAGGTTTGAGAGAGAGAGAAATGAGGGATTTATGGATAAAAATCTGATTGTTTTAAGCATTATATTAGTCAAGAAATTCGTTTAGGGTTTTTAAGAGGTAAGAAGAAAAAAAAGACCCTTTAAATGGTTTCCTGCAGGTTAATTCATCACTGCGTTGTATCAGGTTACTGAAATGGTCATAACATTTTACTTCAAACTCGGATTGTTGCAAAATTGGTGGCATTGGAAAATAGATTCAAATACCTTTTATTTGATAGGTTAAGTGCCGCACAACTCTTTATATTCTAAGATATATGGTCGTTTGAAGTTGACCCAAGTAGAATCTTACATTAAAACTTAATCAGTATGGAAACTTTCAATTCAACTTTGTGTTAGGGGATTCTAGTGACCTTAATTCATATCCAAATTCATTAACACACTAAAAAATTGACCTTTGTACATATGGACAGTTTGAAAATCACCTGGTACAATCTTATTTAGAAATGAAGAATTATTCAAGTCTTAACTTAGAAATTTTTGAGATGTTACAATATCTCTCCCTTGGGAACATTCGTCCTCGGATGATGGCTAGACTGAGAATGGAAAGGGGTTACTCTTACTATCTTTCTGATTTCTGAACTTGCCTACTAACATAAGTGGAACTGATTCATACAAAGAGTTTGGAACTGTCTATAGCACATAAGTCAAGAACGGTATTGTTTTGAGCATAGTCACGCTCTATCTGAAGTTATATTACATGAATCAAGGGAATCTTGGCATGAAGTAAGAGTAAGACTATTATACCTTATGCAATAAAATTGCTAGCTATCAAGCCTAGCAACACCTCTAAACCATGCCCTTCTTTATTTATACCGCATCTCATTAGTTGCAACTCATAACTCCTACAAAGATTTGTGACTACTGTTAATAAGGTCTAAGTTAAACATCTGCTTTTACTGTGTTCAAGCTTAATCTCTATATAACAAGATGCTAAACATGAGATGTTTATACTAATATAACCACCAGATTCAAGTTCTATACCTCTATAGGAAATATCAACCCAAGAATATTACTCCTTACTATTACACTTAACCAACCTCAAGTCTTAATCAAGAACCACCTAATGCATCATGCATTCATTCACATGCTACCAACACCATATTCAAGACTAGTGTTATAACCACTCCATGAATTCATATTAACCAATCCTTACAAGAATTTCTCATTCTCTCGTCACTTCTACCAAACTGAACTTTCATGCATCACTACCAGGAACTGACTTATTACTCATCGTAAAAAATTATCTCCTTCTTCCTCCACATTTATAACCTTAGGTGGAATAAGCACACCATCACTATCACAATAAGAAATAGCTGCCCTCTTCTCTATCATCACACAACTACAATTGTCAACACCACTCTCAAAACTAAAAGGATCATTGAAAGAGCTTTAGGGTTTCTGATATAAGAATATGCATGACATAACATTATTTTGCTAGCCATTAAGATCAAATCATGAATTTACGAGACTGAGCGTACTATGAGCATGAGTGCATCTATGAATAGGTTCATATCATGAGGTTGATATCCATAACTTTATGGAGTAAGTTTGAGATCAATGGGCTAAAGTCTTTGTCCATCATTCTGGAGACCGAGCATAGATGTGAATCTCTCTGAAGTGTATGAGCATAGGTCATAGACAATTCTAATATTAGGAATATCAACAAGATGTTGTAATAACGGAACTTGAGAAATACCCAAGATTATGAATGGATTAATACATCACTTTAACTCTTTCTGAAGACCTCACTATCTCATTCTCAACACTTCACTTGGTTTCCCATCTTATCATCTCCCCCTTAGGTCTACAGTTGACACTTGAAAATTATGAATATATTCCATCATCTCTGTAACACCTCTAATTCAAAAAGATGGAAATTTCAGGTTTTCAGAAAGTCTGGTGCCTACACTGACGACACCACCCATGGGCCGTAGGTGGGACGATGGTCCGTAGGTGGATTTCGTGGATGGTGAGCTAAGATATCCAACAAGTTAAAGTCCTAGTAGCGTATGACGGCTCACAACGACGGTCCGTCGATGGACCCATGGTCCATAGATAGTGTTCCTTCGTTGGGGTCCAAAGTTTGATGGTCTCTGATCCCACCCACAGTCAACCATTATGGTCCGTCGTTGGACCTATGAACCATAGGTCTAGCTGTAGGTGAGGATTAGCAGCTATTTAGAGGAAAATGATTGTTGGGTCAACTTCAAACACTCATATCTTTTAGTACAAAAATAATTAGGTGGCCCATGACCTATCCAATTAAAGATAATTGAATCATCTTTCCAACGCCATCGAGTTTGCTAAAATCCAAGATCGGAGTAATAAATTATGCTCATTTTAGTGATGCCCTGTTTGGAAGACCATGAACCACGATCCCAATCGACGGCCAGTAGTTCAAACGATGGCCCGTCATTCCACTCGTGGATGGCACATCGATAACTTTAAGTTAGGGTCATTTTTGTCCTTTTCATATGCGTTGGGGCACTTAAACTACGTCGTTTGATGCCTAAACTACGCCATTTTACTCAAACTAAGCCTAATAACCTTGTTAAGCATACCCAGAACCCTCATTCTCCAAAAATTATCCAAATTAGAACGAAAAGAAGAGAAAAAGGCGCCAGCTTCCTTCAAGAACAAGCAGTAGTGTTCTTCAAGTTTCATGCCCCGAAATCCAAAGGATTTCTCCATAGATTTCGTCACCAAGTATGTGGGATTTCACTAGTGGGTTCTTTTCATCCACTAGGTCCCTAGAATTCAGTCAGTTCCTTCATTCCACATAACTTGTTTAGACCTAGGGTTTGTAAAATCTTAGAAATTTGTTGTGATTTCAATTGCTATAGTATTCATAGTCTAAATAACATATTTTCTTGGAAATGTTAGTTAATTTCGTGTATAAATGTCAGAACCTAGTTTGTGTAAATTCTCTTAGTTCATGAATTATACTTGCTAGGTCAGTTAAACAGAAAATCATGCTCCAGATTTCAAATGTCACAATCACAGTATATAAATGTTGCATTCTCAGTTAGGATGTCAGTATTTTTAGTTATTCAGTATTTGGTGCATTTTAGCTTCATATGTATTCAGTTAGGAGTAGACTTAGCACCGAGTTGGACATGGGTTATGCATACCCTCATAGTCCCAAAATTGCGTGCCCGCATAGGATTCTAAGTCCCCTTTGTTGGGCATCAAATTTAGTGATCACGCCACAGTCATGCCTTTATACCCCTGGTAAGGTATATTGGATCCTCTTAATAGGGAGTATACATCAGACTCCACGTGTAACTCACATGGTTTATGTCGGTTAATAGGATTTCCCACGGTCAGACTTTTAGTACATTGACCTGGTTTTTAGTAGTTACTTTAGTATACAGTTCAGCATGTTATCTTCATTATTAGTACTTGGTCATTGCATTCAGTTCATTTTATAGTTATACTTCAGTATCTATATCCTTGTTCAGATTATATCATTGCTCAGTTATGCATTGTTTATCTTATATATCTTTTGTTCAACTTAGCATATCTGTATCATACATGCTCAGTACATTCCAAGTACTGACGCATACTATGTGTTACATCCTAGGTTCAGGTACTCAGCATCCAGATCACACTTTGATCAATTCTCGGTCCACATTCAACAACTTCAATGGTAAGTCCTCATATTCCGAGGACAATAGACATGCTTTCATTTTAGTCATTATTTTTAGTTTCAATTCTGTTAGAGTTAGCTGGGGGCATGTCCCAGCAACTCAATTCAGTTAGAGGCTTTTCAAACATAGTAGTAGATTCAGCTTGAGTTGTTAAGTGGTTGTTTCAGTTATCACAAAAGTCTTAGTATGTTTTATATATTCAGACTAGTTGGGTTTTTCCCCATTTTTAGATATTCACTATTTTAGCTTCCGCATAGTATATGTTTTACTCAGTAACTTATAGTATACTTGATATATGCCAAATTCGAGGTTAGCTTGGGGTCACTCGTGATCCTAGGTCTCGTGTTACGTCAACGGGGTAGCCTCGGGGCGTGACAATCTCTAAACTGGTCTACATTCCCTTTACTCTAGTACTCGGGAAAGGCTTATCGCATGCTTACTGAACTCTCCAAAATGAGGTACTAAGACTCTTTCTAAGACCTCTTTCTAAGATGCTTCCCTTAACCTCTTCTCATTGGCTTATAGGGACACTTAATCTGACTGTTAATAATCGGACTTGTCCTTCTTAGCCTACCAATATTGTCCTTCTAAGTTCATATCTAGTTAACCGGAGGAAACTTCAACTATATTAAAAAGGTTTATCATTGACTATATATGATCTCTCTGACCAAAATTTTAAGGGTAATAAATAATGCTTACATCAGCCTACTCCACATTGACACTCAATTATGCTACCTAGGCAATACATGGAAACAATAACTTAATTAGAACCTCATCTGACTTCATACGATCTCGGGTACACCTCGTAATACTTTTGTTAATCTAGTGACTTAGTTATACTTCATTTCTCTCATCTAAAAGTCAGAATCTCTCACTTGTGACACTCATATTCATTGTAAGTAACCTCTTAACTACTTACCTACTCTATGTCAAATCTTCCAGATCAGATCTCAAAACTAACTTCATCACCCTCATGTTTCCATTCTCTATATCACGACACTCATCTCAAATTCAAGCTTAGTGTCTATTACTAAACATGGATATCAATATGATTGCTCACTTACTATACTAACCTACAACTACTTGAAAAAAAGTAAGGATCACTCGCCCACTAAGACCTCATGACAAGTAGCCAGCCTTTATCTTCTAGTCTTCATACTTATAATTTACCGTCACATTCCATTTTCATAACACAAGTACTACTTACCCCTTTCCTTTACATAATTTCCTAATTAGATCTGTAACCCTCTAAATATTATGGGATCTCCCTCAAAATCATAAGTCTAGCTTAGATCTTTGAACTTATGAATATTCTTCTCTTCAATTCAACACCTACACTTAGTATTCACTAACACGATGGCACATCGACTTAATTATCTTTTGATTAAAGTATATTCTAGCTCATCCTAACTAATAACTATTCTTCTACCTCATATCATGAACTCTTCACAAGATTATTATTACTTAGTCTCATAAGGGAAAACTCCTCATTAATACTTATTGGGTGCATGATTACAATAAGATAATTTTCCTCATCACTATCTCTCTTTTTTAGATTATTGAACCTCTACATGCATTCTACTAATTTTGGGCACTTTTACTACTACTACTTCCTATAACATCATAACTCATACTATCTTTTCAGGTGAGAATACTACCCAAGCTTTAAAACAGACTTCTTCATAAGGGTCTCAATTGAAAAAAGATTTAGAGAAGAGATTGCATCTCGCTTATATCTTGAACGCACGATTCATATGAATAAGAGTACATTCTAATCTCGCTTATAGCTTGAACGCACGATTCATATGAATAAGAGTACATTCTTTCGGAACAAGGAGACTTAAGGTTACCATGGATGAAATTTCCAAGTCATAAATTAGATAAACGCATAAGAATAGAGAATTGAGAATAAGCGACTTAGCTAAACTGATTGAGCAGAAACCTTTGAATGAAATTTAGGGCTTTTGTTTTTTTAGAAATTGGGGGGGAAATAGAAAATATGGAGGGAGCTTATTATTTTAGCCAAAAATATGGTAGTACTCTTATTTTCTGAAATTTGGGCAAAAAGTTATTGGAGGGAACTCGTTAGTTTAGCTTATTTTTTAATGAGTATTTATAGGGCACACTTATAAATATTTGGGGGAAAATTTGGCCATAGATTTTCCAAGTAATATTTGGGAAAAAATTTGGCAAATAGCGTTTGTCCATACAATTTGTCATTAGTTGGTAAATATTTTTGACAAATTTCCCAAATTTCCATTTTATTTAGCTTAAATATTTTTGTGTGTACATTTCCATCATTGTGCCGTATATTTTAAAAATTAAACTTTTCATCTTATATTACTTAAAAATTAAACTTTCATCTTATTTAGCTTAAAAATAAAATGTTCATCTTATTTAGCTTAAAAGTAAGATTTTCATCTTATTTATGCTTAAAAATAAAACTTTCATCTCATTTAGATTAAAAATAAAACTTTCATCTTATTTAGCTTAAAAATAAAACTTTCATTTTAAGTTTATTAAAGTAAAACAAAATTTATTATTAAAGTTATCCACATTTTAATTATAGATAAAATATAATTATTAAGTGAGTAATAAAAAATTTAATGAAAATTATGTAATTTAGTAGTGAAGTGAACATTTTAAGAGAAATCAAAATATAAATAAACATAATAATTACGCAAATAAATTCAGCTTATAATATAATCATAAATAAATAAAATTGTATTTATAAAATGTAAATTTTTAATAGAAAAATATATTTATCATAAAAACAACAAATAATTAAGGTTGTACAGGCGAGTCCCAATTATAGAATCTTTTAATGGATAAAGATAACAAATGGGTCAAGACCTAACCCAATTCAAATTTGCTTGAGTCAAGTCCGGTAATGAGTTATAGAATGGGTCAAAACTCAATTCAACCCAAATTTTACTATGTTTTACTTATTTTATTGTTCTTTTTACAATATTTTAGTACCTAATAAAATTATTATTTTTCTTTATAATGGCTTTATATAACATATCAAATTTTTAAAAAAGTTCTTTAAGAATATTTTGACAAGATTTCTATTGATTCAATATTTGTTACATATCACCTAAATTTTAATGGATTGAAATGAGTTAACCTAATAAATAAGCGGATCAATAATTCATCCAAACTTAAACGGGTTGGGCGAATGGGATTAATTTTGACAATCCTAACTTTTGGCAAGCTATATTGTATAATCAGTGTTAGGGTGGAGGTTCTAGATTTCTAAATTTCAAATTCAGTAACTCGAAATTGGTAGTTAAAAGTAGATACCAAATATCAAAATTTTAAATTTCAGTTAGGTATTTGGTATCTGGTATCTGGTAAAACTTTTTTCATTTTGTATTTCATTTGTAACTTAAATAATATCATTACTAAATTGTGATTCTGAATTTATTCTCTTAGATATAATAATTTGTGTATTACCTTTAAAACTAAAATATCCACATGAAAATTTTGTATTTTATTTTTATTTTAAAATATTGCTTGAGAGCTTCTCATTGATTATTTTTTTATTATTTTTGCCATTATATATAGTATGATATCAATCACGTGATCTTATTAGTATTAGTATGATATTTTTCATATTTCTAAACAATTTCTTATATCAAATTTAAATATTTATCAATTTACATTGAAATTTTTATTTACTACTTTTTCATTTTCTTGTTCATATGTAGCGTTATTGTGTTAACATTTTGTTATGTGTGTTTTTTTAAAAAAATATTTGTTCACCTATGTCCTTCTATTACTCATCTTTTAATATAGATAAAATTTTAGTTTCTTGCTTTCACAACTCTATTTATTTCTTATCATACTTTTATTTAATTAATCAAGTATTCTTCGTGATGATGGAATCTGATTAATGATTGCATTGCACCAACAAAGAAGATTAGTGTAAGAAACAGGGAATACATACATGTTTGAAATATTTTTTATTTGATTTTTTTTTTATAAAATAATTTTTAAAAAATAAATTTTGTCATAAAAACATACGTAAGATATTTAGAATTATTCCTTATGATTATATATTATGTTATATATTTATAAAAAATATGTTTATAATTTGTCGATTCCGTTTCGTAATATTTTGATTTTTAAAAAAAACAATCAAAACTAATTCAAATAAAATATTATTGGTATTTTAAAATGTAAATTTAGACCTTTTTTTAGGGATAAGATTAGTTAATATTTGAAATTCAAATTTTAAATTGATTATTTAATGGTTGTGGGTTCTTTTAAATTATTTTTTTTGGATTGGAAGTTTTTTCTTTATATTATTAACTAAGGTTTGTTATATGGATAAATTTAATATATTTTAAAAGATGGAAAAAAAAACCTCATTTAACGTATGAAGATCCACAATTTTTAAATTATTTTATAATTTTTTTTGATAATCAGTTTTAATTTTTTTT
The DNA here is from genome assembly GCA_029582385.1 of Solanum tarijense. NCBI lineage: Eukaryota > Viridiplantae > Streptophyta > Magnoliopsida > Solanales > Solanaceae > Solanum > Solanum tarijense. Next base: position 134,057 of record JAJONW010001330.1, read on the forward strand.
TATATTACTGATTTAAAATAAATTTAGAAAAAATAAAAAAGAAACTACCCCATTTAAAAATAAAAAAATCACACTTATTCCTTCTTCTTCTTTTTAAAATTAAAAATGAGGCCCTTTAAACCTGGTTTATTTAAATAAAAAAGAGAATATATCATCAAAACAAAATAAAACAAAACAAAAAGCTAAAAGAGAAAGGCAAAACCAAATTAGGCAACCAAAGAAGGAAATAGAAAGTCATCTTCTGCCATCTCTATGCCACCGCCATTGATGATCTCCAAGCACCAGTCGTATCTCCATCATTTCAGCTGCTTCCACACTCAAACTTGACTCCAGAGATCGGAATCTATGGAGACCTCCCAATCTGAGAAAATGTTGTTCTTGGGTGTTGCTATAAAATGCTCCAGGTAAGACTTGAAAAGCATTATATATGAACTAGAACTCATTTTCTGTAGTCTAATCTTTGATGGGTTGAATCCCACAAAGAGATTAATATCACCATCTAAATTTAGACCTTTGAATTGGAAAACTAACTCATTATTGCTTTTGCGATTTATGGGTTTGCAAAATTTTTGGATTGGATCTGTGGAGGACACAGATAGGAGCTATCAACAATCGAATACACCACTAAGAACTCCGGAGTCTTGATTTCGTACCACTTTGGACATCCCTATGCTCTCACCAGGTGCATGGTACGGTTAACCAACCGAAATAGCTTCAGACTTTAAAAGTTTGCTAAAGTTATGCATCAATTGTAAACTCCTTCATGCTTCTTATCAGTACTTGTATATCCTATTGTTGTGTAGTACTTGTGAACTAGATAATCTAATTAGTACCTGGCGAATCTGTCTACTTGATTCTTATATAGGGAGTGTTACATTTTTCTAAATTTATTATCTTCTTGGCTGTTGTTGGGACTTCATGGAAAGAATTGAACTCATAATTACCTGCAAAAACAAAAACTAGGTTAGCAAAAAAATCAGCAAGAGTATTTCCCTCCCTGAAGGAGTGTTGTACTCTTACTGATATAGAATTTTTGATTTTATTGATGGAGTTGACCTTCATTGTCACGCTCCAAGGTGACTCCCACTCTCCATTAAGAATATTAACCATTGACAAAGAGTCAGTCTCAATATTAACCATTGACAAAGAGCAATATTAACTTGATATAGATCCTCCCACAAGTTCAACCTCTGCATAGCATCACACTTAGCATATACAATTGTAACATAAAAGCTCTGGGGCTGAGTGAGATGCCTCAAACTCAAAGTGAGTTGTTGTTCAGTATATTTGGCAATAGTGATGTCAAAGTAATGATTAGTAAAGATTCATATCTTTCCATTGCAATTTGAATTGGCTAGTGGAATTTTTAATCTTCTCCTGTATTTATTGATATATCTAACATGCTGAAAAGGCTCAATTAATGCAACAAAAGTGTAGTGGTGAACCTTATGCAACATTTGAACCCTTTGAAAAGCTTGTTGTGACTTCACTGATCTAATATTTCAAATAAAAGCCTTCATCATTAATTAGATATAGCTTTATTTCTCTTTGGTTGAACTCTGATTGGTTGCATACTCTCACCACTGCCCTGTTTCTTTCCTTTTCTAGCTATCATCTCTCTCAATCTCGATTATAGGGCTTCAGATTTTTTTGGGATCGTGAAGAAAAACACCGTCCAGGATGTCGAAACGAGGACGATGAGGTTTCACCAGGAACAAGTTCAGAATATCACTGGGTCTGCCGGTGGCAATGACGGTGAACTGCGGCGATAACACTGGTGCGAAGAACCTGTACATCATTTCCATGAAAGGGATCAAGGGAAGGCTTAACAGGTTGCCTTCAGCTTGTGTTGGAGATATGGTAATGGCTACTGTGAAGAAGAGTAAGCCAAATCTTAGGAAGAAGGTTATGCATGTTGTCATTGTTCGTCAGCCCAAGCCATGGTGTTAGTTCCGCTCTTTCCGTCCATCACTAGCCAAGGTTCATTTCAGTTCGAGGTCACCAGTGAAGTCGGTTGTGGTGGAATAGCTTATTTCAGCTCGTCATTGTCTCAGTCACTGCTCGTAACGAGGTAAAGCACTCTTAGCTCTTTTATTGATTCAGTTTGCACTAATTGTTTGATAATGATGTGTTCTTTGATTGGTTCTAAGATTCTCTTACATGCTGTGTTTAAGTCTAATTTTCATTCTTAATCTTCATCTTATTTTCATTGAAATTGGTAGTGTAGGTTTCGTTTCTAATATCACTTAGTGTCTACTTTGAAATTATTTCTCTGTTTGTAGTCTTCATAATTCATGGTCACTATGCCTGCCTCATGTTTTAGCTTGTTTCACTGGTTCATCGTGATATTGTTTTGTTCTTATATTGTTGAAATAGTATTCATGCTTTCGTTACGTGTTTGGAGGGTGCCAAATGAGTTATGCACTTGCACATTCAACAGATTTTGAATCTAAGTTGAATTTTGAGTTTGTATTCTTTAAAGAATGTTCAAATAACTGTTCATATCTTGTTTTAGGAGAGAAATGTCTCATACATGTCCTCTGTTGTCATACGTTGCTCATTATTTTTTAGAGTATGAGAGTGTTGGCAGTACACTTTTATAGTATTCTTGATGGTGTAGTAATGAAGCCTTTGACATGTCTAGTATTAAATCAGATTCCTTATGTTAATATTTTCTTATATATGTGTCCAATTTAGTATTAAACATGTGTAGTTTCTTTCCCTATATGAATCCTGTTCTTCGTGATTATCATTTGTACTACATCTGTAGTATATTTTGCATTTTACAGTGATCAAGTTGAGCATGGATTATGAAGCTTAATTGTCCTTATTTATTGTGGTATTAAGTTGATAATAAGCCCCCTCCTATCTTTGTCTAAATATAAAAATCTCTATCTTGATTTCAATATGTTCTTTATCTTAGTCATTTACTTGATGTTACTGCTCAATATTGCCATCCTATGTATATAGCTTAGTGTGAGCCCATGATCATAAGTTTGAGTGGAAGTAAGTGGATTTTATGTAGTCCTAGAGCAACTTTATAGTTTGAGTTGTAGTGATTGGATTTTATAGATTTTTTCCAGCTTCTAAGTGAGAGTTTATAGTTTAAGTTGAAATAATTGTCTTAAAAATAAAATTTTCATTTTAAGTTTATTAAAGTAAAAGAAAATTTATTAACTTTTCCCTCTAATTTTTCATGCTATTAACTTTTCCCTCTAATTTTTCTATTACAATAAAATATTCCCTCCTATTAGTAATAAGAAACATTTTTTAAAAAAAAAAAACCCTAATCCTACTTAAAGTATATATCGCCTCAGGCCCTCAACACATTGCTCAAGCAAAGAATTCATGGTAGCCATCTCCATCCACAGGTAATCATGTACTGGTTAAATTTTTGGATGCTCTACCATAAGTAGCCTGTGCATGTGAAAATCAAAGAAAGAAAAACCACTGGAGTTCAGAAACTGCTCTTCTCGACTCCTCTATTTTCGTATTATTTTTAAATCTTTCATGTTTTTTTTTGGTTCTGGATATTAATTTAACGTGTTGTGATCTTGATGGCTACCGTTAGCATCAACATGTAAAGAGTTAAGGAAGCTAACAGTATCAGAAAAAGAACTACTCACTTGTTGAGCATGTGTTTAATCTTTACTGCTCGTCTTACTTCTGCGTTAATATTATCTTGTTTTTCTTTAGTTCTCTGTCCAAATTAATAGCTATAGTTGCTTTTTGTTATATGCCAAAAAATTTGTTTTTTGTTGATATCGCGGATTTAGATTCAGTGTTCTAAAACTCGACGTTGTAGAGATTTTTGGTACCATATATAGTCTGCTTCCTTTATAGTTTGTATACTCTTCATGTATTCAGTTTTGAATAGGTCTTTGAATTAGCTTGGTATCGAATTTTTTTTCTTCTTTGTGTTACTTAATGGCTATAAGTTTACCAGTGTCAAGAAAAATTATCATTTTTGACCTATTCTATTAAATTTAAAACTAGATTAACATAAAAATTATATCAATAGGAACCTAGTGTTGAAGTTCACTGAAAAACATTCATGTTTATTAAGTACTTTGTTTTCATGTTTATAACTTAGAAATTAAGGTATTATGTTCTTTTCCACTTGTTGCTATGTGTGCTAGAGACATGCTTTAAGAATGGTTATCTTTTCTTAATGGCATCCGAAGAGTAAGATATTAGGATGCCATTAAGCTAATGGTTATCTTTCCTAAGGGGTTTGCATTGCCTTCATTGTCTTCTTGAAATATGCATTACGATATAGGTTGGTAGTTGCAGTTCTAGCTGCCAAACCTCCCTTTGTCTTGAATTGCTTGTTGTTGTAAATGAACTACAATGCCTTCCCATTCTCAATTGGGAATTCTCTACAAAACTGACAATAATTGATATTCATATAGTTACATAGGAATACATGATCTATCGAATTATTAAAGGGGCAATAGAAACTTGTTGAACACTCCAAGATGCAAAAATGAACACCACATGGTTATTGGCTACAGTTTAAACAGAACAATAGTTGAATCTAATTACCCTATTATTAGTATGTTAAGCATGACAATGGCACCTACCGCAAGCTCTCCCACCTATAGTTTGGCCTATGTTTTCCCAGTCGGTGCCTTGTCTTCATGATGATTTTTGCCTGTACCTGGACTATTGGACTGATCTGGTTCAACAAGATCAATACAAGAGTTGTGAGTAATAATATTTTTATCTGTATGGCTGTGACTTTTCTGGGAATCTGCCTGATCCATTTGTTCTTGAGGTGTCTTAGGTCTCTCCTCATTGTTTGTATTATTTTTGTTATTCTTCTTTTTTTGAGTTTGCCACTGTTCTTCCTGCTGATTTGGCTCTTCTTCTTGGTAAATCTCTCTTCTAGCATATTCTATATTAGGCTTCAGCAAACCTAGGAAGAATGTGAAAGTTTTAGTTTGATAGTCATATGAACAGTTTATTGTATGAACAACAAACCTATAATTGCAGGTAAGTATTGTACTCCCAACAAACCTAGGAAAAATGATACCTAGTTATGGTATGACATTATTTGTTTCATTTCAGTTTTTAAAAGCTTTGTCATTTATATATTGAAACAACAAGAACCAAGTAAATTCCGACATATAATACAAGACGTCTTATTTGTTAAGTTTGCTTGGTCACTTTGCCTAGTTGACTTCTTTTATCCAGAAATTTAGATGCATCATGTACAAGTCTTGGAAAAGAACATGTAATGATGTACCATTACCTTTGTCTTCACTGTTCCGTTAGATTCACCTTTTGTCTCTCTTCCTCTTCTCTTTTACTACTTGATTTACTTGAGGTGAGTTTATTACCTCAAGTACTGATAATTTCACATGACTAGCCTTCATACATTATATTGATTTGTTGAAATTTAACTATTGATCTGCAGTTTGAAGATTACAAAGAAAGCAACTGTAGTGGAAGAACATTGATATCAATTTCAGGACTCTTTGTGTGGACTTTGCAGGTTAGTATGTGTTTTGTTATTTTCTTTAATAGTATGGAGGTATTAGTCTTTACTAGTATGAGGGTATAATTCTTGTTTGCTATATGTATAGGTTATATACTTAATGGATAAAAGTTGGATAAATATATTGAATAGGCTTGATCCTTTATATGAGAATGGAGCCAAAGAATTTCTTCATTTTGCATCATTAGATAGGTCAGATGCACCTGCAATATTGTGTCCATGTCGAAAGTGTCGTAATATGAAATTTGTTCGAAAAGGTTTGATTGTTGAACATATTGTGGTTGATGGATTTCTAACTAGTTACACTAGTTGGATTTATCATGGTAAGGAGCTATTTTCATCAAAATTGGTCTATCAGTTAGATAAAGGTGATGAGATGCAAGAAATGTTACGTGAAGCATTTGGAATTCCTCCTACATCTTTTGTTGATATGGACACTAGTGTTGAAGGATTTGATGGGTAAAATCAACATAATATAGGTTTCGATAAGAAGACTGAAGGATTCTTTCGCTTACTGAAAGAAGTTGAACGTGAGTTGTATCTTGGAAGCAAGTATTCACTACTTTCGTTCCTTGTTCATCTATTACACTTAAAGTGTCTCAATGGATGGAGTAACAAATCATTTTCCATGCTATTAGAGTTGTTAAAAGATGTGCTTCCAGAAGGTGAAACATTGCCCAAGTCCTTTTATGATTCAAAGAAGATTATTAAAGATTTAGGACTTGAATATAAAAATATACATGCATGTCCAAATGATTGTATGATTTATTGGAATGAGACGAAAGATAGAACGTCTTGTAAGTTTTGTGAAGCTCCAAGATACAAACAGTTCAAAGGTGCATCAGTTAATTCCAGTTCAGAAACATCAAAAATTCCATCAAAGGTGTTTAGATATTTTTCATTAATATTACGACTTCAAAGACTATTTATGTCGGCTAAAACATCTACTCAAATGAGATGGCATGCTGAAGGTCGCACTAGAGATGGGGTAATGCGACATCCTGCTGACAGTATTGCTTGGAGGAAATTTGATGAAGCACATACAGATTTTGCTCAAGATCCTCGAAATGTTAGACTTGGATTGGCTTCAGATGGCTTTAGTCCATTTAAGTCTATGTCTATCTCACATAACACATGGCCTGTTATCTTGATTCCATATAATTTGCCACCATGGTTGTGCATGAAACAACCATATATGATATTATCAACTATTATTGATAGTCCTCGTGCACCAGGTAATGATATTGATGTCTATCTACAACCCTTAGTTAATGAGTTAAAAGATTATGGGTTTGGTGTTGCCACTTATGACATATCAAACAATCACATGTTTCAAATGCGTGCAACATTGCTTTGGACAATTAGTGATTTTCCAGGGTTAGGTAACTTATCAGGATATGGTGTGAAAACTAGATATGCTTGTCCATGTTGTCTTACCAAAACTAAATATACAAGATTGAAAAATGGGCGAAAATATTGTTTCATGTCTCATAGACAATGGTTATCTCATGGACACAAGTTTTAAAAAGATAAAGTGGCATTCAATGGCCTTATGGAGTTAGATGGAGCACCTAAATGGTTGACGGGAATTGAGATTCTTAAGCAATTGAATAATGTTAAAAACAAGTTTGGTAAAGATCTATTGGCCAAATCTCGTAAAAGGAAATGGGATGATGTTGATAATTTGGTGCAAAATATATGGAACAAAAAGAGCATATTTTTTTAGTTGGAATACTGGAAAGACAATATGATTCGTCATAATCTTGATACGATGCATATTGAAAAGAATGTCTTTGACAATATATTTTGGCATTGTTGAATGTTGATGGAAAAGGAAAAGATAATTTAAACTCCCATTTAAATTTACAAGATATGGGGATCCGAAAAGCTTTGCATCCTAAGAAAAAGGCTAATGGAAAATATTATCTTCCTCCTTCATGTTTCACATTGAGTAACACACAAAAAGACATCCTCTTACAAGTGTTAAAAGATGTGAAAGTGCCAGACGGATATGCTTCAAATATCTCAAGTTGTGTTGATCTCAAGCAACGCACAATGCATGGGTTGAAGAGTCATGACTGCCATATTTTAATGCAACAACTCCTTCCTATTGCCTTGCGGAATCTCCTGCCAGTGAATGTACTTAAGCCATTGATTGAATTAAGTAATTTCTTTAGGAGCATTTGTTCAAAAGATCTAAAGATAGGTGACTTAGAAAAACTCTAAGATCGAGTTGCAATAACTCTATGTCATTTGGAGAGAATATTTCCTCCATCTTTCTTTGATATCATGGAATATCTACTTATCTATTTAGCTGAAGAAGCAATGTTGGGAGGACCTTCACAATATCGCTCAATGTGTTTTATCGAACGGTATCATTTTGTTATTTTTTTTATCATATTTACAAGAAATTGGATTTGTATTCTAAAAATTGTCTAGTTCAGGTTCTTGTTTTGTCTTAAAAACTACGTAAGGAATAGACATTATCCAGAAGGTGCTATTGCAGAGGGACGTTGGATAGACGAGTTAATGAAGTTTTTCTCATGGTATTTAGATGACGTCGAGACTAAGTCTAATCCACCTTTAAGAAATGATGTTTTTTCTAATGAAACGACAGACCAAGAGGGTCGTCGATCAAGTAGAGAGCGGATTTAAGCTTGATGACATTACACGTGCTCAAGCCCACATATATGTTTTATTTAATTCTACCTCCACAACTTCATATCATGAGTAAGTATTAAATCATAATTTATACTTGGTAATTAATTATTAAATAATTTTCTTTCAATTTTTTATTAAATAGTTATGTGTTTTACTTCCGCAGTGAACATATAAAAGAAATCAAGAAGGAAAATCCTCGTCTATCAAGATATAATGTGGATCGAATTCATAATGAAAGATTTCAACTATGGTTTAGAAATCATGTAAGTATCAACTAGCTAAAATATTTGCTCATATATTACTATATAGGTAATTATAACTTTTAGATCACATCTTTATTTTTGAATCCTAGGTCGAGAAGATGCATATGGCTGGTGAACAAATATCCGAGGATATTCATACTTTAGCTATTGGCCCATTAATACAAGAAAAAAGAATGATTGGCTATATATGTGATGGAGTTAGATACTTAACAGAGTCTCGTGATGTTAAGAGAAAAACTCAAAATAGTGGTATTATCATAGTGACATTTTGGACCAAATGTCATTATATTTACGATATTTGATACCAAATGTCATTATTTTTACGACATTTGACATCAAATGTCATTGTTTTATGACGTTTTGTTCTTAAATATCGTGAAATTCTTTATTTACCGACATTTGTTTCAAATGTCACCAAATTATTGTCGTCATATGTACATTTTCTTGTAGTGATGGTGGCTAGATGTAATGACCCACATGGTCATTTCTGTGTCTTGCCTTCTGTGTGTTATTTAGAGCGTTCCTATAGCGACCCCAAGTCATTTATGACTTGCTGGGACTGACAGTTCGGTCACCTGGTCGTTTGTTTGGTCTTGGTGCGAGTTTTTGTGTTTTGGAGCTTATGAACCTTGAACGATTATTTTCGATCAAAAATTCAAGAAGATGACATCAGAATCCAATTCTGATGATTTCATCAGCTCCGAAAGGGTCATTTTAGGCTAGTAGCATGGTCGACATGACTCTTGAGGTTTTCAGTGTGAGTCGGTGCGATTAGGCGTTTTAGCCTTTGAATTTTGGCTTAAGTTTGACTTTGGTCAACTTTTTGAGTAAACGCGCTCGGATGAGAATTCCGTCAGCGTGGTTAGCTCCGAAATATCGAGTTTGGTCTAGATTGACCTTTCTTTTGTGTCTGGAGGTTTTCGATATCTTTCCGAGCCCTTTTGTGGGTTTTGACTTAAAAGGGCTTTTGGAAGTGGGACCCACTTTTTATCGAAATGACCTCTGATGGAAATTTCAACTGCGCCGTTGAGTCTGGAATATCGAATTTGGTATGGTTGCATATCTCGTTTGCGTGCACGGGGTTCCGAACGAGATCGGAGCACCCCGTCGGAGTTTTAGTTTTTGGAATTATTGCAGATTTTCTGCAATAAATGCAGAAAAATCAGCCAAAATTCCAAAACTTCAAACCCTCATCTCTCAACCGATTTGGGTGATCCAAAAGGCTAAGTTGTGAGATTTTTCGAGGACAACGTGTTGGTGAGCTCGGATAGTGATTTGGAGTTCCCGTTTGAGGTAATTTTCGAAAAACACCTGCTGCCAGACCCCTTTTGTGAGCTTGATTTTGGAAATTTTTGAGACTTGTTTTCTTAGCCATTTTAGATCCGATTTTGGTGATTTTTGAGGCTATCTTGAGTGGTTTTTCGAGGAGAACATTGTGGTGTTGTTAGATTT
>JAJONW010001331.1:0-21734 GCA_029582385.1 Solanum tarijense
TGAAAATTACAGGCCATTGATCTCTTGTAAGGTAGTGAGATGGGCATGTCCTGTAAAAGGCTTTAAATGTAATTCTGATGGAGGCTTTGATGTAAATATAGGCAACTTTTCTAGTGCTTTCTGTATTAGGGATGTTGAAGGGAGATTTGTGTATGCTGAGACAAGAAACATCGGGAGGGAATCAGTTCTTGTTACTGAAATGAAAGCCTTAAGATTTGGTCTAGAGTATTGTTGTACTCATAATGTTTTACCTGTAGTGTTGGAAACAGACTCTTTAGTCTGTAAAAGGGTTTTAGATGGAGATTGGGAAACCCCATGGATTGTTTCAGTAGATACAACATACATAAGAAAGATGTTGGCAGAAAATGGCATACAAGTCAAACACATATATAGAGAGGGCAATCAAGTCGCAGATTTTTTTACTAACATAATTTTTAGTTTTGCAGGTACACAGGTGAAATATTTTAATTCATTGTTAGAGATACCAAATACTGGAAGGGCGATGCTACAACTGGAAAAACTGGGGGTACCAAATATAAGGTTAAGGAAATGTCAAAATAGCAGGGGGATTCAACCGAACAACAACTACAACTCAGTTATGCAAATACAATCAACTGAATAAAATGTTACCTCGTTCTGCGAAGTTAACACTCGTAAGGTACCGATTTGGAGTCTTTAAACAGTGGTATTAGCTTCGATGGAGCTCAATTTGTTAGGGATGAAGAAAAGGGTACCTAACGATGAGTAAATTGCAGGTGGAATCAATACAACAAACCAACAAATCAGATTTGCAAGCTGAAGAAAATATTACCTGAATATGAGAATCAATTTTGGCAATGGATACGTTCCAAATCGGAGTCTTAAACAGTGGTTTTAGCTTCGATAGAGCTCAACCTGTTAGGGATGAAGAAATGGATACTACTTATGGTCGTTCCGTAGTTAAGAAGATCGATTAGTTTATGCGAGAGATTGATGTTGTCCGTCGGTGACATTGAACCCCCAGTCTAGGGTTGAAGAAGTCTTCATTGAGTATGAATTCACGGTGTTCGTGGGACTTGTGAACGCCCAGGTGGATCTCTACTCGACCGCATGATTGTGTTTTCACCATCGATTCAGTTTGCATATCTCTCCCATGGAAATATTTCAAAGTCGCAAGAACTGCTTCTTGGCTGCACTTTGTTATTCTGTTTTGCTGGTTTATTTTTGTTTTTCTTTTTGTTTTTAGTAATTGCTTTTTAGAGTTGGGCTGGAGTCACTTTTGGACTCAAGTCTTTAAGTTTGACTCTCTTTATAATAAATGGGCTCGACCCAATCTTTTGATTTTAAAAAAAAAAAAAAAAAAACTCTTATCTAACCTATTAATATAATAATTTAACTTATCACCCAACCATTAAACTAAAATCTTTTTCCCAATTTCCAAGGCAACTCAGTGGTATCACTTCCACTAAAACTACACACTGATATGCTATTAACAATTTGCATTCTCAAATCAATATTTACGTATACAAGTACTAATATACGGTTAAGGATTTATCTGTACCTGAGAGGCTCGTGCCTTGCAAGGCTTCTCTTGGACTGTATATGTGAGCCGCGAACAGTTTTTGTGTCTTCACGAATAAAATAATAATAACCTCTTTTAATTTAATTTAGGTTTACATACGGGGCAAGAAACATAAGATATTAAATGAATTATGAACTTGTCCCATTAACCACCAATTTAATTTGTTATTTAAAAAATACCTATCAATTAAATAGTTATAATTAAAGAATAGTCTAAAATACCCATTTAAAATCTACCGGAAGAGTCTTTTATGCAATAAAAAGTTCTAGTTCTAAAAACGACCAAATGGGTCGTTACATTAGACATCAATTTACCCATCGTTCGTCCTCGAACGATCACAAGAAGGTGAGGGTAAGAAAGGATACCTGAATCGACACAAAGATGTGGATAACTTTCTTGCATATCAGTCTCACATCCCAAGTGGACTCTTTAACCGACCGATTCTCCCAGAACATTGATAGATGCAATCTCTTTTGACCTTAACTTGCGGACCTCCCTATCTAGAATAGCTACAAGCTCATCCTCATAAGACAGGTTCTCATCAAGCAAGACTGAATCCCAACGAATAATGTAGTTTCCATCACCATGATATCATTTCAGCATAGACACATGAAACGTCGGGTGCACTCTTGATAACCCTAGGGCAAAGTCAATTCATAGGCCACCTCTCTCACACGCTTAAGAACTTTAAATTTTCTAATATACCTTGATCTCTGCTTATCTCACTTACCAAGCCTCATCACACCCTTTATTGGTGAAACCTTCAGCACCTTTTGCTCTCCCTCCATAAATTCCAAGTCCCTGACCTTCTAATATGCATACTCCTTCTGCCTGCTCTAAGTTGAATGAATTTTACCTTCTATAACGATTCCCTCAAAAGATCAGTACCTCAAGGTCTCACCTCAAATGCATCAAACCATCATAGATCTTATTAAGATTTTCTTCTCATAACACAAACTTTCACGAGCTTAAGTTAGAAAAATTTGATCTTTAGACATCAATAATCATCAATATAGAATCAAACTTCTTTAACCCAAAGAAGGGAACAATTAAGTAACCACCCATTGAGCGATACACTCAAGCATACAAAATCTCTAACCATACTATCGAAATGCTACATTAGTAGTTGTGATTGTAGATAACCCTTAAGAATGAAAGAACTAGATGATGGTCCCCATGTTCAACCACGCATAATCTTACACATATCATTGGTTGTCCCCAAAACCAAAACTCAATCCTTATAAAAGCCGATGATAAACCCCTAGTAAGTTTGTACCAAACTAGTTCACATCTTACAGTCATATCTAAACTCTTATGCAAAAATCAATACAACCTTAAGCTACAAACCAAGGATTTATACGAGAGGTCTTATTCCTTCACTTTTCACAAATTTTTCCCATGAAACGAAATTCTAAATCTTGAACTCTTCAATACACCAGCTTCTTGTTCCCTTTTGCTGGCTCGCTTACCAATTTTATTCCTTGGCCAAAAACCCTTGACATTTTTACCTTAGCCTCTAAATCAAATCATTACGTGAAGCCCCCCTTAGGTCCTTTAACAATCAAAAGTAACCAAATTTTCGACTCAAGTTATGCACAAGTCCTTCCAAATTCTCTATACCCAATTCAATCGATCATTTCTTATCTTACATATTCATACCTTGACAAGATTCCACTACGAATGTAGATTTACTATAAAAAAAATGGACTGTGAATTTAATTTTGTAACCCAATTCCCTTATCTATCAACATTAGCTCGCACCTTGAAGATTTTTATGAATTCGTGTATCTTAACTTATGATTGATCACCTCTTCATCGACCTTACCATATCCTTCACTAAAAATCCAATTGTACTCATCACCAAACTCAAAACCACAAAAGAACTTATCATTTTATTTGAGCTAAACATGTGTACACTCCTTTCTCAAGTCTTATCCAATAGTTTTTAACTAATCTGATGAACATGTCATACTATTTCCATAACCAGAGCAAAAGAGATGAACCCATGCGTCTCTAAACCCAATTATCAACCCCTGTGAGGATACCTCTTTAGCCTCTTTAAATCAGAGAAAATATTCTACTCCTTTCGAAGGCTACATTATATCCCACTCGTTTTTCTTTTGATTATGACTCTAGCTCCTTTAAATTCAATTCGAGTGGTGTCCCAACATCTCCTAAAACTTTTCCTATAACCATGTTACTCAATAATTAGTAGAAAAGCACAACCTTAGATACTCGGAAGTCGTTATTAATATATAAAATTTGTTTAACCAATCATCCTTATTATATAGTTGCATCTCAATCACAATTCATCACGGACTCTTATTACCATCATGCTCAGTTAGCCTTTGCCATCACCACAAAGTCAACATTTTCATCAACATGACACCTCAAACTCAGTTATATCAATCAAATTCAAAGGAATAACCCAATTTTATACACATTTTCTTACTAAAATATTCAATTGCCTTCACTTAAGTACACTCATTGGAACTTTCCTTACCCGTAAGTTTGTCATTCCGATATCAATCCACTCCTTTAGAGTTTAAGATAAAATCACCAGTCCTCCTTTAGAATCCTCAAGACACTTCACAACCTAAATGCATTAATACCGTACCAAAGATCCACTACTAAAATCTTTCTTAAAAATAAAGATTAACCCAAGCGTCTGTAGTAACAATAAAGTTGGTTTCTCAAATGTGAATGCAACATCAAATCTCATTATTTGAACAAGTCATATAACTAACAACTCCTGAAGTAGTTAGTGTTCACACTTGGCAATCAACATATTCGTTTCCACATAACACTAGTACCACACCATGAAATTTCGTTATATCCATTACTAGAACACATCATATCTATCGAGAAGATCGTACACCAATAGCTAACACAATTCTATCCATTGAATAGATCCAAAACATTATTAAATTCATTCTTAGGTCAGGTCGATAACCCAACTAACACACATCATAACTTTAAACAAGTAAGCATCGATATTATTGTAATAGTCGTATCATGACCCTTTTTTATATACACTCAATCTATGCGACCATAATAGAGATTCTGCCCTCAATTGCCTCAACATAATTTCATCATTCACTAAGCAACCCATATATGTTATGATAACTTTACTAACTGTATTTTCCAAAGTAATGGTGTTCATTATCTAGTTGTCCCTTACAAAACTTCTTGAATGTTTTAACATTGGCAATGTCATCTGGCTTCACCCCCTCTACCTCATATTCCTCAAAGTCTGGGGTATATACTTCTAAATTGAAAAGCTAGAAAATACTGCCTAAATTGTAGGTAGTGCCATTATTGGTAGGACTCAACACGAGATTGCCACCACATCTTCGCATCTCCCCAAAATTAGCTGTCAAAAACTCTACGTCCAATCACTCTACGATATCCATCTTATGAAACAACTCATGACAATCAACAAGGAAATAATAAGCATCTTCATATTCAGTTACCATGAAGAATGGGGTTTCAACTTTAAGAACTTAATAAAAGATCATACTAGTCACTAGTCATTACATGCCTATAGTGAATCGGGGAAACATATCTATTTCTAAGGACGTATCCTCTCTTGCTAGTACTAGTGCTGCCACTTCTATTGCTCTAGTACTGACCATATGTGAAATAGAGTGAACAATTTCGGATTCCAATTTGTATCACCTAGTTACCAATTGGATTCAAGTAATAGCACGAAAGAAGAAGAAATGGAGTTTTCCTAAAGTCCTATTGCATCTCGAAGAAAAGTATAGGTGCCCCTCTACCGTTTTGCAAGACTATACTAGACCTATCTTTATGTGATGAGATCATTGAACCAAAGGCTCTGATACCAAATTTGTCACGACCCAAATCGAGTCATGAGTCGCACCATACTTAACCTCCTAGGTGGGGGAACCAATAAATTTAACCCCAACTTATAAAATACAAACATAATGCGGAAGATCAAAATCTTATTAAATATCGTTTCCCAAAACCTGAAAGACATCACATCGAGGACATCTATTCTCCAACTACTAAGTCTAAGAGTTTCAAAGACAACAAGATAAAGAAAAAAGATAGTCTATGTCCAAAAATTAAGGACATCATGCTATGACCGAGAGAATCCAATACGAGCTAGAATGAATAGCTCACCCTGGAACTTGAGGTGCTGGAGACTGGCTAGAGCTGAGGGAAAGTCGTAGTCATTGGTACACTCGTTGCACTCCACAAAAGGAAAACAAAGAAAAATACAAGTAGGGCTTAGTACATGGTAAAATGTACTGAGTAGATATCATCGGCCGACTCAAAATAGTAACTAATATGCAAAAACTGATAGTATAAAATCAACTATATCACTTAGCAGGTGATAAGAAACAAACAACATGAACAAGTGACAACTAAAGCAAGTACGAAATTGTAACACCCCGACTTTTCAAAAAGTTTAAATTAACTCGTATCTTCGTGAAAAGACAAGAAGGGTGAGTAATATATTAAAAATGATGTGGTATGTCATATTTTAAGTGTTCAAGGGTTGTATCTCAAGTTTGGATGTTAATTAAGTGGCAAAATAAAAGTTGGTAGAATTTATCGCAAGTTCCTTTCTTTAAGATTTCTCTTAAATTTGGGTCAAATGTCTCGGAGGTTTTCTCCCAATAAATAAAGAGTTATAGGGCCCACGAACTATCGAATCAAAGGTCTATGAGTCTAGTTTTCAACGCATTAAACCATTTCATACGACTTCAAAAGAGAGAGATATTTGAATTTTTGTGGCACTGCGCAAACAGGAATGTGAGGTGGGGCCTAGGTCGGTGGAACTTTACATATATCTTCTTCTTCGAACCTTTTCTTCATTTTTAGATAAGAACAAGAAAAAAATAGAGAAACCCATTTCTAGGATCAACTAAAGTATATATTTTCTCGACTTATGTCCTTGACAAAAGTTGTTCTACGCGTTGGGCTCATCATCGTGGTATAATTTGTTTTAGCGATTTCGAAGCACATCGCACTTTAGTGTTTGGACAGCAAGGGTTTGGGTATATTTGAAGGTTTTGAGTCGTATGAAGAACTTAAGATCGAGGTAAGACCCTTCTTTCATCGACTCTAGCTTGTATAAGCAGCAAATAGCAATTTGCGATGGAAATACATGTCTTTTATCGTATTTTCACGGTATCTTTTATTTTTGTTTGCTGATTATGGTCCTATCTTATTGTAGTATCGAGGGAGTTATGAGTAAAAGTCGTTAGGCGTGTGTTAAGACTATTCCCTACTTACGACATATTTCTTTAAAGCTTAGGAGCAATGTAAATTAGGTTGTTTTCCTTGTTACGCTTGTAGCCATTATTGTAGATTGTTAGTTGCCCGAGTTGATATAATCCTCCCTTGTTAGGATTCATATTCAGTTAGTAATGTCTTTATGTTGGACACGACTTAGAGGCTATTTGAATAGGTTTCTGATAACTAAATTGCTCGGTTTTAGCAATTGAATTGTTATTGTTGCCCTTGGGCCTATTGTGGTTAGCTGCAGGAATGTGATCTATGCCTAGAAGGGCTATGTTCTGCCTACAGGGCTATATGGATGTCTAAAACGGCTATGAGTTGCCTACGGGGCTATCTTGATGCCTAGAAGGGCTATGAGTTGCCTATAAGGCTATATTGATGCCTAAGAAGGCTATTTGCTTCCTATAGGGCCATACTGTTGCCTAAGAGGGCTATGAGTTGTCTATAAGCTATCTTGATGCCTAAGAGAGCTATGTGCTGCCTATGGGGTAATATTAATGCCTAAGAGGGCTATCTGACTACCTACGGGGCTAGGGGACTACCGATAGGGGTAAATAGGTTGATTGGCACCTTCCAGGTTTATGGGGGCCTGAGTAGGTAGTCTTGTGTGCTTCTTGTACCTGCCAAACTTATTGGGGCATGGTTAGATTATTGTTTTATTATTTTTGATAAGTTTAGATTTAGGAGCAGGTCAGTACACTTATCTTATCTTTGATTTATATATCAAATTATTCTAGTATATCAGGATACCTCATCATAGTCTATTGCCTTTCATACTTTGTACATTATTTTGTATTGACTCCCCGTTCTCTTGGGAGCGCTGCATTCATGCATGCAAGTCCTGACAGACGACCGGGTAGACCTCCTTAATAGCAGGATTGACTTTTATTCGGTTGGCTAGCCCTTTTCCTCCGGAGCTACCAGAGTTGGGAGGTTTGTTACCTTTTGTTGTATATATCTTTATGGGTATGTTGGGGCCTTGTCCTGCTAATCTTTACTACTCTTAGAGGCTTGCAGACTAGTGTGTGGGGTGTATAGCTATGTTATGGCCATACTGTCCTATGTTGTTGGTTTGCTGAAGTTTGTGAGATGTTTGATGTATTGTATTGATATATACCTGCTTTTAGTTTTGGTATAGATATCATGGTGGCCTCGATGGCCCAATCAGGACTTCTGTGCTAGTTGTCTATTTATTTATATGATCTCCTGGGAGTAGTTGTTTCTTTTATAGATCAGTTGATAGGGGTCTTGCCGGCCGAGGGTTTAGTTTTAAGCTGAGATATACTTGTTTGTTTTCTTAATTGTGTGTGGCTGCCATGCACTGGTAGCAAATGCAGGGTCGGCTCGGGCTTGATTTTTGGCATTAGGAACCAGTTACGCCCCTCGAGTTTGGGGCATGACAAACTTGGTTCAGAGCAACGTCGTATCCTAGGGAGTCTGCAAGCCATGCTAGTAGAGTCTTGTTTATAAATGTGGTGTGCACCACATCCGATAAGCAAGAAGCTATCAGGCATGTTAGAATGGCTATCCTTCTTTTACTCACCTCGTGCTATAGAGCGGTGTCTTAAGGGTTGAAGTTTCTGGCTTATAATTGATACTTGTATGCATATAGAGATGACTGACACTAGACAGACCATAACTAGCCAGGGGCTAGATACAACTGCAAGCGAGGGTACCGGCAAGGTACCACAGGTGGAGGTAGCCCATTGTGAGACCCAGGGGGAGACATCTTCTTAGCCCCCTATAGCTTCTCCACAACTTCAAGATCCTCTGAGGGCTACATGACTTTCGGCTCCACCAATAGTACCACCTCTAGTTCATCATATTCCATCTGATAAGGATTTCAAGAGTGCAGTATATACGTTAGCACATTTAGTAGCTGCACAGTGACAACCAGTTGCGCCTGATGTTACCGGACCTTCTGAAGGGCCCGAAAGTTTGAGAGTTAGTGAATTTCTTACCTTGAATCCTCCACAGTTTACAGTGACAGATCGCAGAGAAGACACTCAACACTTGGTTGATCAGCTTCATAGGATCTTCAGAGTCATGCATGCCTCAACGACTAAGTCAGTTGAGTTAGCAACATTTCAATTGCGTGATGTTGCAGTATTGTGGTATGAAAGTTTGGAGAGATATAGGGGAAAAGATACATCTCTACCCACTTGGGATAGCTTTACAGAAGCTTTCATAGATCATTATTTGCCTCGAGAGATTAGGGATGACCGGGTGGACCAGTTTCTGAACCTCTGACAGGGTGGCATGAGTGTCCGAGAGTACGGGCTGAGATTTGATTCATTGGCTAGATATGCACCATCATTTGTTGATATGATGCATCACAAGGTGCGTAGATTTGTGGGAGGGCTTGACTCAGACTATATCGAGGCTTGTTCTACCGCAACGCTAAATGATAATATGGATATCTCACAAATTCAGGCCTTTGCACAAGGCATAGAGGATCGCCGACATTTACAATATACGAGTGAGAGGGTCGAAAGAGAGAGAGCTAGAAGAGGGCTAGGCCCACTGGTTCGTAGGGAGATTTTCAGGGTGGTCCCAAACCCTAATATTCTATTAGGCCACCTAGACCTCCACCACAGTAGTTCAAGGGTAGTATATTTGATTGTCAGGAACAGTCAGGCCCAAGTGAGGGTTCACGAGCATCAGGCTCGCAGCAGCAGAGGGGTTAAGGCCAGGCTAGGACAACCCCGTCGCGTTGAGCTACTTGCGATAAGATGTATTTCGTAAGATGCAGACAGGGTTCCATAGGTTGTTATTCTTGTGGACAGGAGGGGCATGAGTGGAGAAACTGCCCTACCATAGGTCAAGGTGGTATAAGTTAGTCGACCAGGTCAGTAATAGGTTCCTCCTCATCAGCATAGTCTACAAGGCATGGACCCTAGACTTAAGCACGTAGAGGTAGAGACGGAGGCAGAGAGGGAGAATCTAGTTCTGGTAGTGGACAGAACCATACATATTCATTAACAGGCCAATAGGACTCAGAGTCATCACCAAATGTTGTGACAGATACATTGATTGTTTGCTCCCATTGTGTTTATGCTTTGATAGATCCTGGATCTACTCTGTCTTATGTTACTCCATTCAAGGGTTGTATCTCAAGTTTTGAAGTTAAGTAAGTGGCAAAATAAAAGTTGGCGGAAGTTATCGTAAGTTCCTTTCTTTAAGATTTCTCTTAAATTTGAATCAAATGTATCGGAAGTTTTCTCCCAATATATAAAGATTTATGGGGCCCACAACCTATTGAATCGAAGTTCTACGAGTCTAGTTTCCAACGCATTAAATCGTTTGTTCATACGACTTCCGAATAGAGATATATTTGCATTTTTGTGGGAATGCGCAAGCAGGCACGTGAGGTGGGGCCTAGGTCGATGGAACTTTATATATATCTTCTTCTTTGAACCATTTCTTCATATTTAGCTAAGAACTAGAAAAAAATAAAGAAACCCATTTCTAGGATCAACTAAAGTATAGATTTTCTCGACTTATGTCCTTGACGAAAGTTGTTCTACGTGTTGGGCTCATCATCGTGGTATAATTTGTTTTATCGATTTTGTAGCATATCACACTTTAGTGTTGGGATAGCAAGGGTTTGGGTATATTTGAAGGTTTTGAGGCGTATTATGAACTGAAGAACGAGGTAAGACCCTTCTTTCATCGACTCTAGCTTTTATAAGCAGCAAATAACAATTTGTGATGAAAATACATATCTTTTATCGTATTGTCATGGTATCTTTTATTTTTGTGTGTTGATTATGCTCCTACCTTGTTGCAGTATCGAGGGAGTTATGAGTAAAAGTAGTTAGGCCACATGAATTAAGCAATAAAGGTATGTTAAGGCTATTCCCTACTTACGACATGTTTCCTTAAAGCTTAGGAGCAATGTAAATTATGTTGTTTTCCTTGTTACACTTGTAGCCATTATTGTAGATTGTTGGCTGCTCGAGTTGATAAAATCCTCCCTTGTCGGGATTCTTATTCAGTTAGTAGTGTCCCTATGTTGGACACGACTTAGAGATTATTTGTATAGGTTGCTTATAAATAAAATTCTCACTTTTAGCGATTGGATTGTTAATATTGCCCTTGGGGCTATTGTGGTTAGCTGTAGGAATGTGATCTATGCCTAGAAGGGTTATGTTCTGCCTACAAGGCTATATGGATGCCTAAAAGGGCTATGAGTTGCCTACGGGGCTATATTGAGGCCTAGAAGGGCTATGAGTTGCCTATAGAGCTATATTGACGCCTAAGACGGCCATGTGCTTCCTACAGGGCCATGTTGTTGCCTAAGAAGGCTATGAGTTATCTATAAGCCATGTTGTTGCCTAAGAGGGCTATGAGTTGTCTATAAGCTATGTTGATGACTAAGAGAGCTATGTTTTGCCTACGGGGCTATATTAATGCCTAAGAGAGCTATCTGACTGCCTACAGGGCTAGGGGACTACCGATAGGGGTATATAGGTTGATTGGCACCTTCCGGGCTTATGGGGGCCTAAGTAGGTGGTCTTGTGTGTTGTTTGTACCTGCCGAGCTTATGGGGGCATGGTTAGATTGTTGTGTTATTATTTTTGATAAGTTTAGATTTAGAAGCAGGTTAGTGCACTTATCTTATCCTTGATTTATTTATCAGATTATTCGAGTATATCAGGATACCTCCTCATAGTCTATTGCCTTTTATACTCTGTACATTATTTTGTACTGACGCCCCGTTGTCTTGGGGGCATTGCATTCATACATGCAGGTCTTGACAGACGACCAAGTAGACCTCCTCAGCAGCAGGATTGACTTTTATCCGGTTGGCTAGCCTTTTTCCTCCGGAGCTACCAGAATTGGGAGGTTTGTTACCTTTTGTTGTATATATCTTTATGGGTATGTTGGGGCCATGTCCCGCTAATCTTTACTACTCTTAGAGGCTTACAGACTAGTGTGTGGGGTGTATAGCTATGTTATGGCCATACTGTCCTATGTTGTTGGTTTGCTGAAGTTTGTGAGCTGTTTGATGTATTGTATTGATATATACTTGCTTTCAGTTTTGGTATAGATATCATGGTGGCCTCGATGACCCAATCAGGACTTCTGTGCTAGTTGTCTATTTATTTATATGATCTCCTGGGAGTAGTTGTTTCTTTTATAGATCAGTTGATAGGGGCCTTGCCGGCCGAGAGTTTAGTTTTAAGCCGAGATATACTTGTTTGTTTTCTTAATTGCGTGTGGCTGCCATGCGCTGGTAGCAAATGCAGGGTCGGCTCGGGCTTGATTTTTGGCATTAGGAGCCAATTGTTTCCCTCGAGTTTGGGGAGCGATAGAAATCAATCACAATATCAAGCACACACGCGAGGACTCATGCCTCCACACCACACTCGTTTGGGAAATGGGTTCTTTGAGGTTGAGTACATTCAGTTAATTCAATATGTTTTCCTCTTTAATGTTACCGTGTCGGAACGTGACACCCCGATCCATAATACCTTGTCGAAATGTGACACCCCGATCCTATAATATCGTGTCGTGTTGGAACGTGCCACCCCGCTCCTTAATACCGTGTCGGAACGTGACACCCCGATCCAATAATGTTGTTAATTTATCATTTATTATCACCACTTTTCACTGCATTAACAATATTTCATCAAGCCTTCTTTATTCAAGGCATCACTTCTATAGAGAAGGTTCAAGATTTTAAATTTCACGGTCTCAGGATTTTAGACCAATCACAATGACAGATAGATTATTCAAACCACACAACCAAGGACATAGAGAAATTCACAATATCACTCAATGCATATCAATCACTATTAAGAGTCTATCGATCAAATAGAATAAACCATAACCTACCTCCACCAAAGAACTGACGTCAGACAAGCTAGTTCTCCGATGCCTTTCCTTTCCTTAACGCTCCGAACGTTTCCAATCTATCAAGTATACATAATTCACAAGTAAACGAGTCTATAGATCACATATTACTATATGTCTAGCCTAGATTTAAGAACTAATAGCCCAAACTTAAAAGGAAATTCAATTATTTTCCTGCAGTTCCATCGGTCCAGCTAGAACACAAGGCAAACCTAACCTTAGCTTATTTTCCATTAATTCTCACGTGAGTACAGAGAGGAATAGCCATGTCAATTCAATCATTATTTAGAAAAGATGTGTGATCCATCTTACCATGATTTCTAAGGTAATTTTCGTCACTTATTCAAAATAATCTCACTGGAAATTAATCCATTAGTGGGAGAGAAATTCGCCTCCAACAACCCAACACCACTATCCATTCTATATTCCTATCCAACCTTAATTATTTTTCACATGAAACTCCAGCGAATCGTACTCGACAGTAACATACACGCATAATACTACTATTTCATCCTTTTACCACAATATAATAATAATAACAAAAATACGATCCATTCCAATATATCTAAACTTGAATCATAATATGATAACTAAAGGACATAACAAATGATGACCCTAAATCGGTGGCATACTACGGAACAACAATAGACGACTACTCTTCTTGTTTTTTGACTATTTGTATCAATAAATCCAATTATTATAATACTAAAATTAATGTCTCCCCAAAATCCAAAACCAAACCGTCTTTGTCCACTTTCAACTCTTATCTAACCTATTAATATAATAATTTAACTTATCACCCAACCATTAAACTAAAATCTTTTTCCCAATTTACAAGGCAACTCAGTGGTATCACTTCCACTAAAACTACACACTGATATGCTATTAACAATTTGCATTCTCAAATCAATATTTACGTATACAAGTATTAATATACGGTTAAGAATTTATCTGTACCTGAGAGGCTCGTGCCTTGCAGAGGCTTCTCTTGGTCTGTATATTTGAGCCGCGAACAAGTTTTGTGTATATTTATAATTGCATCTTTTAATTTAATTTAGGCTTACATACGGGCCAAGAAACATTGGATATTAAATGAAGAGCAACTTTCACATCTAGTAAACACAAAAATTATATTTGTATGTTATAGCTATAGTTTATATAATTGCGCTCCATTGCAAATATAAATATGTATATTTCGCTATATATATACAAAAGAAAGCAGTTGTATATAATCTGTTTTTGTTTCGGTATACATATACAAAAGATCAATTGTATAATTTGTGTTTTTATAAAGCGAGAAAGAGAGAAAAACAAAAGAGATCTGGACAGGAAAATATTTGTATTTTATAATTATAAGTGTATATGACGAAGATATATGTATTTGCATGTGTATATACAATTTTCTCTCGCTTTATACAAACAGAAAGACAATTTATACATTTCTAATTGTATAAGTGAGAGAAGCGAGGGAAAATCTGGCGAGCGAGATCTGGGAGAGTGGCGAGCGAGATCTGGGAGAGGGGAGAGAGGGTAACGAAAATATATGTATATATACAATTTTCTCTCGTTTTATACAAACATAAACACATTTTATACATTTGTGTTTGTATAAAAGCGAGAGAGGCGAGAGAGAGAATGAGAGTGGTGAGCGAGATTCACCAGGAGAGAGGCGGAATAACAACAGTTTGCTATGAGGTACAATTAAATTAAACTATGTTTATAGCATTTAATTTGAATTAATAGTTTGTTATTATATACAATTTTCCCTTAAATGAATTAGCTTGGCCCATTAACCACCAATTAAATTTGTTATTTAAAAAATACCTATCAATTAAATAGTTATAATTAAAGAATAGTACTAAAACCGATCAAATGGGTCGTTACATTTCTCAAGTCAAAAAAGAATGAATACCAATAAACCAATAAGATTATATGTTTTTTATTTTATTTTTTTTAAAATTATTATTTTTAAAAGTCTGTTTTGTATTGTTGTATGTATTCACTGCATATCATTTTGTAAATTTATACGTTACAGGCTTAACACTATTATTATATAGTACTACTAGATAGATAATGTTTCAGAAAAAAAATTGAAAATTAGCGAGTCATTGAAATAATACTCTTCAATAATATTAATATTTTACTTAGTCAACTTTTTCAAAGAACAAAGAATAACCTAAAATTTATCTATTTAAACTTAGGAATGTGGACAATTATCATGATAAAGTTTAAATCTATAGCTCGATATTCATATTTGAAATGATTTCATATATATCACGGAGTTATTATTTTCGTGATTTACGTCGAGATGATATACATAGACATTAAATTTGATAATTTTAATTGAAATATTTTAATTTTTACTTTGTTTACAATTGTTTTTTGAATGAATTGTAAAAAAGATGATGGGAAGTAATGAAAACTTTGCAATTATCTTAAAGTGATTAAAAGAACTAACCTTATATTCTTAAATTCGATTCTCACATATATTAATAATAAAAAACAAATCGATAATAATATTTGCACTCTTTGCTATGTTTAAAGGTATAGTTCATCAGATGAAGGTGAAGGAGAGATTTGCAACGTACATATTATATAGGGAAAGGGGTCTAAAAAATATTCCATCTTTGACCGAAATTGCTATTACGATACCAAACTTTATGGAGGACCATTTAACCCTCTCCCCCTCCACTATTTAATAGTGTATTTTAAAGGTATATAGGTGCCCACGTGGACACATTACTATTTATAACGATGCAATATTTATGATGTCCACGTGGGCACATATATATCTTTAAAATACACTATTTAATAGTGCAGAGGGGTAAAAGGTCATCCATAAAATTTGGTATCGTAATAACAATTTCAGCCAAAGTTGAAATATTTTTCAAACCTTTTTCCCTATTATATATGTAGTACCACTTAATAGATTTCTTCACAATTTTCAATTCATTTTGAATGGAGTGTTGTTATTTTATAGAAACTTAAATTGTGGGAAATAAAATTTAAAATTGATTGTAGCAAATTGTTTGAATTTGATTTAAAAATAAAACGAACTGTGTGGACGTCAAATTAAAACATTTAAGACATTAAACAAAATGGTTGAAAATTTTAATTAGCTTAGAATTTAAATATATCATATTATTTATTTCTACAAGAAAAAATAATAAAACTTTTTCTCCTTACATTTTCAATAGTTTATTTGAATAAAAAAAAATTAAAAAAACTTTATTGGAATTTATCATGAGAAAAAATTTACATACGCAAAATCATAATGTGAATAAAACTATAAGACCATAAAACTAAAATATTAAAAATATAAAAATTGAAAAGGATAAAATTTTGAATATTAATTAAATTAAAATAAAGATAATGTGATGGTTTGTATGTTTGCCTTTTAATTTCCAGAAAAACAACGATATCTTTTTATAATAAAATAATTATTTTTAATGTAGTTAAGAGCCCATTATGCCCACTCACCTTTTCCACTACCAAAAGCAAAGGCATAAAAAGAAGAACAACTTTCACATATAGCAAACATAAAAATCATATTTGTATGTTATAGTTATAGTTTGCATAATTGCGCTCCATAGCAAATTTTATATTTGCTATGGAGATTTTGATTTGTATAATTCGCTAGATGCATCCAATTTCATACAAATTGTTCAATTTTGTATAAATTCATTTATACATTGTAATTTGTATAATAAGATCTTTATTTGTATTATTATAAGCGTATAGGACGAAAATATATGTATTTTTATTTATATTTGTATATACACTTTTCTCTTTCTCTTTATACAAACAAAAACGCATTTTATACATTTGTATACCAAATAGGTAATTGTATACTGATAATGGCTAATTGTATATCGAACCAGATGGTAGAGTGAGCAACAGGGGGAGCCTCTGTCAGTGGGGCCCATCCAAACTCCATAAGACGAGCATGAAAGGCAGGCGCAATCTCCTCCAGATTCAGTAAGTGGAAACCCCGCTCGCAACAAAACTTAGTGTTTCGGTGGTCATGGAACCGCTCCTGACTAGCAGCATCAGGAAACCGGACGAAGGGCAGATTGTCCTCGTTAAGACCAGCCATTAAGAGAAGTCTACAAAAGTTAATAAGCACGTTAGAAACCCCGAGGAAGTAGGCAAAATCTATTTAAAATAAAATATGAGGGGAGAAATTTGCTATCTTAAGGGATGCAGGCCACTGGTCTGGCATATCCCGCCACAACAGCCTAAATCTCGCTAGGGCGAGAGGATGGAGGCCGCCATAGCTTCATGAAGGTCGCTAGAGCTGCCTTCAACTAGGACGAACACCAGACACGATCATGGCGCCTCTTCGTCCATAAATCCCCGTTTTCGACAGAATTTCAGCAGATCAGAGTATATTAACTACCCTAGAACCTAAATATGCAATTATTTTAGCAAAATAACCCCCAAATACCCCTCAAATTTGAGTCTTCTATTAAGAGACCCTTCAACTTCCCCCACCCATTTTGGTATCGATTCGACTAAATTTCTAAGAAATCCTTACGCTCAGAACGTTGTAGAGACGTTGGGGACGTAAGAAAAGTACCCATGCTACGTTTTTCTATCAAACTAGCAACCTATGTTCATTTTCAAATAACAACCCTCAAAATTGTTTCTAATCGATTGTTCAACGACATGCCGTCATAGTTAAGTAAGTAATGAAGTAAGGAGTAAGAAATTTACCTTGATTTTGACGTTTGGAGGAGACCGATCGAGAGTGATTTGAGAAGTTTGGGGAGGAATTTGGAACAATGGGGGAAAATGAATTTTCCCCCCTATGTACTGGTTCCCAATCTCCCGCTTTAGCAGGAGATTTCTCGTCACAGCGGCCCCGCCTTAGCGGGAGGGCTGCCGCCTTGGCGGGTTCAGGCTGTGTAAATTAGGACGTAAAATTTTCTTCGAGCGTTGCATCATATCCCTAATGGATCCTTTAAAATATAGAATCTATCGTGAATCAGACTTGAAAAACCATTCCCATCCGTGATTTTGTAATGGACCGAGTTGTTAGTTGAAAGGACTTTGGGGTAGAGTGTGTAATGACCCATTCGCTAGTCGTTCGGGGACGAACGAGGGGTAAATTGGTATCTATTGTAACGACCCGAACCGTCGTTATTTAGGAAAAACAAAAATTTGAAAATTACTGAGCCACTATCCTGCTAGGGCGGGACAGATGCCGCTAGGGCGGAAGCTCTACGACGGGGTAAGTTGGCGCCAGCGCGGGATAGGCGAGACAAAATGTAAATAACACAAAATCTTATTTCCTCCTTCTTCCTAAAATACCTAATTTAGACGTAAACCACCATAAAAACCCCCAAAAAGTTGCTCTAAGCTTGGGAAGAAAGGAGAAGGAGATTTCTAGCGTGACCCTAAAAACCCCCAAAAAGTTTCTCTAAGCTTGGGCAGAAAGGAGAAGGAGATTTCTAGCGTGACGTGTGCGGTGAAGGGTGGATTTCCGATCAAGAGCATTGTCATGAAGTCCGAAAACAAGAATCGAAGTCAAACACTCCGTGTACCTGCTTGGCGCACAGGTAAGGTAGGTTTTATTAATTGAGTAGTTTTAAATATGTGCCCACTGCATGGTTTAATGATAATCAATTGTAGGAATTATGTGTAGGCCTTCGTGCATCGAGCGTAAGATGATTGAATCATAGGAAGAAACTTGAGATGATGAACTAGGGCTAAGTATGATCAAATTATGGTTAAGAGATATATGTCAATGAACACCTCATAGGTGATGGATGTGGTTTTATGAATCTGGGATATATAGTTGTACTTGTTTCCTTATAATGCGTATATGTATGGGAAGGTTGCATGATGAATCACACTAAACATATATGAGAATAATTGAACGAGGTATGCCATAAGTCATGACTTGATTATATTAAATTAAGAATGTACTTGTGATTGTGATTATGGCTTGTTGAATGGATCGGATGTTGCGTTCCGAAACACTAACTTGGATCGGTTGCCACGTTCGGCATAATTATAGGATTGGTTTCCACGTTTTGGCATAAACACTAGATCGGGTACCGCGTTCCTGTATGGTAATAATTTGGGTTTGGATTCCATGAGAGAACTAATGACTTGACATGATTGTATATCTTGTAATGATGAAGTTACATGTTGTTTGTAAATAATATTGGATGTTGTTTCCCCAGAATTGTAAATGATATGATGACCTATTTATGTTTTTTCTACTACGTTGATTTAGCTTGTATGTAAATCGTCGTTAAATGAAACTAGAAGGGCAAATGGTTCAAGAGTATTAGTGTTAAGGAACAAGGGTTGTCCATATGTTACAAGGATGAAAAATGGAGGTAGGGTGTGGGGTTGTAACGACCTGTTCCCGTCGTTATAAAAAAGCCAACAGGGAAAAATTTAGGGCCGAAAAAACTTTTTTGTAATATTTAGATTTTTTCAACCTAGTCTAGATTTGGATGAAATCAGAGTGATTAAGGTGTAGGGAAATCTGGTATCAATCGGGGGAATTATTTATAATTTTGATTACATGGGTGGATATATAACTCGTTAAGGAATCGTACGACTTTATGGAATTGAATTCGGGCGAGTAGAACTCCCGGAATCGATCTTAGCGTGACGGGTATTTTCTAAGCGTCGTGGGTTAGAGGTGTGTTGTGAATGTAACGACTCGAGAGCACCACAAAGTCGTAACATGCATACTCAACATCTCGGAGGTCTAATACATGCCTATTAGCATTCATTCATCGCATTCGGTAATAAAAACCGTAAGGAATTTAAACACTTTTTAAAACAAATTCATAATAATCATAAAATCTTTCAAATTTAACGAAGTAGAATTTCTAAGTATCATGGACCATCTTAGACACTAATAGAACATCTTAGGGGCACGAACCTTTACAACAAAATGGAAGTGTTATACAATGTCTAAGTGGAAATACTAGAAAGGTAACAACTATGTCCTCGAATATATGAGGACATACCAAGCTTCTTGAGAAGAGTCAATATCCCAAGCTTACTCAAAAGATATCTTCACTTTCCACCACCTACACTTGTAACAATAGAAAAATATGGAATTAGTACAATAAGTACTAAGTATGATGACCATGCAAGAAAACATGCACAACAGACATTTACAAGGAATGTATGCTTTTAAGACCTTCTTTAAGAAACCTTACAACCACAAGCATAAACCCACATTTCAAGTCACCATTCACAAATAAGACCATATTCACATCATTTACAACTCAATTAACTCAAGTGTACAATACTTAAAAAAAAGATAGCAAAGTAAGTCCTTCATTACTATTTAAGCCTCTATCTCAAGTCACCCTAAGCCACACTTAAGTGAATAATGAAGTGACCGCCCATACAACCTCTTCATATACACCTAAGTGTTCCTAAGAGTTACCATAGACAAGGGTTTTATCATTACAGTACAACATACTAAGTCAACATTCTTTATAAAACCATTTAGGAGACACACAAGCATATAGGGGACAATCACATAATAGCCCTAAGGCTTAGGGAACTCACTTTAGTATCTTCTATGCCTACTTGTGCCATGTGTAGATGGCATCCCATGCTACTACCTACACGTTGTAGAACCTATCCAATATTAGAGTGCATATCCCATATGATGGAAATAGGCCTTAACTGACATAGACCATGCTAGCAAGGTATGGAATTCGGAGTCTATCCTACTTCGTGGAGGTTGTTCTACTTGCCAAGGGTAGAACTAAAAGCAACCCATGTTGGCACATGGTTTAAGAGATGTGCAAGGATGTTCATTGTGCCTAATCTCATGCTTAACTAGGGCACCATCCTAACCACATCCACTTGGTGCTTAGCCTTGGTTTCCATAGAGTATTCAATCACATATGTACTAGAGAGGGTTCCTTTTCTAGTTCAACCAACTCATAGTACCTCTTCCCAAGAAAGGCCCCATTTCTTAGTCATAGCCAATCTAGGTTCATAAGGATAGCTCATTTGAATTTCTTAGATAAGGATTCTCATGCCGTTCCGGCTCCATCCATCTCTAAGTCTATCATTTCACTCAAGAAGGGAACATCACCCTAAGGCCCATCCTTCAAGGTTATACATTTACTTAGGAAAGTTAGACTCATGAAAAGGCACTATACTTAAGTCTTACCAATTAAAGTCTTGGCCTAGAATTCCTCTTTTAGCATTTATAGGAAGAGCTACATTAATAAGTCATAGCCCAACCAAACATTCATATACTCATATACATAATCAAGCTTTCATGACACAAGAAAAGATACTCAAGTCTAGCATATGAGCTACAACATCATCTTATAGAGACTCATCATAGTCCATCATCACCACATATCACCATTTCAAGAGAAACATGCTTTCACATTAGCATAATAACACTTTATACAATATCTCATTAATACCATTAGAACATCTTAACATTATAGCTTCATACAAACTTTACATATAACTTCATATAGGACTTTACATATAGCCTCATATGTGTATAATAATACAACAATGTAATAACACTCATATAATGCCCTTCGTGGCCTCAATTCACAATAATGCAATATTCCCACATTATACAACAATTTCACCAATGCCTTCATGGCTACAATTCACAATAATACCACACAAGAATAAGATAAAACACTTCCACCAAAGGTGCATCCAAAATACCAACAACAATCAATTCAATAAAGAGAGTTCAAGCCTTCTTACCATAATCCAAAGCCATAGCCAAAATCACCAATACTTCACCCATAAGGCTTACCACCCTTAATTCATCTATTATCAACAATTAATCATAAATAAACATTAAACAACACAAGAGATTTCAGTACCATTCACTTTACACATAATTCCATCAACTTTAGATTTATAGAAATAAACCCACTTCATAGCAAATTTTAGGGTTTTGTAGAAGACAAGGGTTAATGGAGTATTTCATTCAAAAACCACAAACAAACATCAATTAATCCATACCCAAACGTTTCAAATCATTTTCATGCAAGAACCCTTGATAGAATTCAAA